>JAVQJL010097885.1:0-13762 GCA_036024295.1 Nannoperca obscura
AAACTAGCAATATCATTCCACTATGGTATTGTGCATTTATGCTATACTTATAGAAACAATTTGTCATTTAAGTGCTATTGTATTCCTGGAACAAATGAGTCTTTAGTCTTTTCTTGAAAAATACATTAATCGGTTCCCCCTTGAGGAAAATCTGCTGCTTGAAGTGAGTGAGTGAGTTGCAAAGGTGACTCTATTTGCTTCTAAAGAGAGGACAGAGTATTAGAGTCTTTAAGGTGTTAATAAGACAAGGTGATTTGGAAGATTAAGCTTGTGTGTTGAGCGACAGTGTGTTGTACTCGTGCGTCACCTGGTAGGTGTTGTTCATGAAGTGGACTGGGATGCTGAATGGCAGTGAATGGTGGTAGGGGTTTCTCAGCAGGATGGAGACGATCTCCATGCGTGAAGGCTTGGCCTCCCGCTCTCCATTCTGCAGCGTCCGCTCCACAGACCTCTGACAGTACACTGCGTACTTCCCCACCTCGCTCCTGTGTGTGTGTGGGGGGGACAACAGGCTCGAGATGTAATCGGTGCACTAAAAACCGCCTCAGAACTTTTAGTTACTTTAAGAAATCGTGGGTCAGCCAGCGGCATGAGGCACCTCACCTCGGGTCAGCATTGCGTTGCAGGTACTGTCTCAAGTACCAAAGGAAATGTTGCTGAGGGAGGAACAGAGCCACACACAGGGACAACAGCTGCCAGCACTACAGGAAGAGGTGGCACAAGGAGGAAAACTTTGACTTACAGGCTCACAGAAAACGTTTCATTAAGGGAAAACTTTAAAACTCTCTGCTTCACATCCTCTGAGTCAACTACAAAACTCAGAGAGTGACAATAAAACAAACACGTCCGCTCCTTCTGCTTTCTGTTTTACCACTTTGCACTTCACACGCTTCACTTTTGTCCTCAGTATGCACCAGGCTGACCTGTGTGAGGGAGTAGTTGTGTGGCGTGCGGCGGTTGGTCTGCTTGATAAGCTGACAGTACATTTCGTTCTGCAGCTCCGGGTGGGTCAGGCACACTTGCAGAGCGTTCTGGGCCAGCGAGGTGTGGTAATCGATGGACGGGGACTCGACCAGCACGTTGATGAAGAGCTGACAGGACTGCAGGGAAGGAAAGACTTCTTAACATTTGACATCCTGATACCTAATTCCACTGCGCTACCAGCAGGTGGAGGCACACACACACCACAGACTGCAACGTTTACTGGAAGCAGCATATTTTAAATCTATCTTAGGTGATAATATTCAAGTCAGAAGAACTCAAAATAAAACACACGGCATCAGGTCATATGTTTGTCATTATTGTTTTAAGTGACCTTTGTTCTCATCCAGTGGGACAGTTGAAGACAAAGAACAAACTGAACAGTTTTCATCTTGTCTAGTCCGATTCATTAATGCTTCAAAGGCATGAAATAGAGCGTAGACTTGAAAAGCGTGTCACTTCCATTCATTGTTTCTTTGTGTGTGTTTGGGACTGTTTTTTAAGGCCGGCTGGTCAAAGGGAGAGCCGGTCCATTCAACTTTCAATCCTGTAGTGTAGCTGCTGGGGGGGGGGGGGGGGCACGGGAGGGGGCTCCTGGGTGGGCACGCAGAGGGCTACAGAGTTGAAAAGGGAGGAAAAGGATCTGCCATCTTCCTACAAGGTCTCTGTTCTGCTCAGATCTTATTTCTTCTCCCCCAACCCGTGGCTGCCATATCCATTGCTGCCAGTCTCTGAAGGCCCCGACCTCTTATGTCTCCTCTTTAAAGGGGCTCCTTTCACACTGGCTGTAAACCAGAGGAACGGTTAGCCTCAATCAGAGCCGATAATCAAAGCCATTATCTCTTTTCCACACTTTTAATGAGCTGGGGCCCTCGTCCTCGAGCCTTTGATCTGGTTTAGAGGCAGGAGGGGAGAGAAGAGGAGGGCCACGGAAGTAGGAGGGGATAATGGGGGACAAACTGGAGTAGGGTGGATGAATCATTGAACAGACCCTCTCGGTGAGAGCCGCACAGAAAGGGAAAAAGAGGGATTTGGAGAAAGGGGTGAATGCCAGAGGAGAAAAGTGAGTGGAATAGAACAAGAAAGAGACATGAAGAGGGGTGAAAGGTGGAGAGTCTGACCTTGAAAAGCTTGAGAGCTTCTGTCTGCAGAGCTTCAGAGGGCAGAGTGGTGAGAGGCGAGCGCAGGCCCTCCTTACAGAAGCTCAAGGCCTCGCTCTTCCACAGGACAGATTCTGGGAAAAGACGAAGCGCACACACCCACACACAAATACACACACAAACCCACGCAAACACACGCACGCACAGACAAACATAAAGATTGAGTTTCAAAGCTGTAATGACTCAACAGTTGACAAGAATCCACACACAGCGCTCCAGTCGTACACACAGTCTGCAGTGTCAAAAAGGAGATTTCCAGTTTCTTGTACTTTGTAGCAACAATTACAAATTACTTTTCGAAATGTTTGTCATGTTTTAGGATATTTTTGTGTGTTGATCTGTTGGTTTTAGTGCCCGATGATTAAACACACACACACACACACACACACACACAGTGGATTACAGGTTACAGGATATTTACAGGTTGAATTCAATATGTTCAGACTTACTTAAAACTTGACTTGACTTTTAGGGCAACTCAAAATAAATGATTAAAGAACTAGGGCTGGGTATTGATATGTGTGCACATACCAATACCTTGGGAACTGTGTTTTGACCCGTTTGTTTTCTTATTTAAAATTAAATATATATATAACATTTTAAAAGATTTGAATCTCATTCAAATCGAAAAAAATCTGATCAAAAATATATAGACCAACTTTCAACACTTTCTCATTGCTACACACACATTTGTGCTGATACTCAGAATACGTTGAGTCTATATAGCTAGCTACCCTACTTTATAAAGGACTCAGTTCTCCACTACAATGTCATGTTGCCAGTGATGCTTCTTTGATTTCTCACCTGGGTCTCCCTCTGCTTCGAGGAGCTTAACAATGAGCTGCTCGTACTCTGTGCCCACTTTGAAGGTTGCACTGCTGCCCGCCGCAACAGTCAGGTGATACAACCAAGTATCCTGCATGGAAAAAGCATACTCTAAATGTCCAAACAGAAACAAATGAACAATACGTAGTCATAGTCATACATGACAGTCGTACATTGTCATAAAGTACAGTTTCATTGAGACATTGCCTGTTACCTTTTCCTGCTTGGTGCCGATGAGCAGGTACGTAGGACTCTGGTCTCTTGGTTGGACCACTAAGGTGCAGTGAGAGGAGAGGAAACCTCGACTGCCTGCCTCGTAGTCCTCATCTGAATCACAGGAGCGATCCACTTCCTGTACTGAGGCCTCCCGCATCTGCAGCTGACCCAGAGGCAGCTGAGACACACAAAAAGAAAATAATAGCTGTAATTGTAACTAAAGAAACATACTAAATTGACATAATTACACATCATTCTGTACAGATTAAGACGACCGTTAAGGAGCATGTATTTGCAAAACCTTTTTGAGGCAGATGTTAATAAACACCAACAAAAGACTAAATTGAAATGTTGGGAAAAGGGAGAAACTAGTTTTTTTAACCTTGTCTTCCTGATTTCGATAGTAGTAGAAGACTTTTCCAACCAACACACACCACACCAGCTTAGAGTGTCCATGTTTGACCTGAAACAAAGAGACAGGCGCATATAAAATATAAAGACATGTCCAAAGACTATCTGGCTGTTCTTTAAAACAGTAGTAAATATAAGACTGTACATTGTTTCTTTGAAACTCAGACCAAGGAAGTTTTCAAAAGCTTGACAGATGTTTGTCAGGAAAATGTCTACGTCTGAGCAGCAGAGGTGCGCAGGTAGGTGAGCAACTTCGTTCACTTTGATCATAGCTTGAAAAGTTAAACTGGGTTTATTTTTTCGGTTTCCAAATCAAAATGACGACTAACTCCAGCCAAATGTAAACAAGCTGCATTCTGCTTCGTTTTAACTGGGAATGCAGGTGCAGATGAGAATAAGATTGCTGAGAGGACGTGGGCTCCATCATCTCAGCTTGAGGCTGTCAGTCAATCTGTCAGACACCCGTCACACGCACCCCTCAGATGTTCAAGTGTCTTAACTTTACCAACAGACGGGTCTTGGCTAAGGAAAGGCAGGGAAAAGAGGAGGGGGCAAAGGAAGGAGATCTCAAGCATTCCTGCAGCTCGGGCCTTACAGCCATGTCCCAACGTGAAGGAGGTTTTCAAGAATCTCCCTGAAGAGCGCTCCGTCAAACCCTCCAGACCCCAGTGACAGACACTTCTATATCAGTCTGAAAGAGGACGTTAAGCCTGAAAGGGAGTTATTCCTGGCATCCTCTCCACGGACAAAGGCCTGGATAATCTATACCTCTTGCTACTACGCAATGGAAGTGGGGAAGGGAAGTGTGGATTTGTAAAAAAACATACCAAGAATGACATACCAGTTAAAATGCTAATACAATTAACAGCTTCTCATTGCTAACTTCTACCTGACTATATAAGGTCCATCAGCAGAAAAAACAATGCTGATCATCCAGTAATTTTTCAATTAAACATTACAAAAATCTACTGGTCCCAGCTCCTCAAGTGATTTGAATATTTGATATAAGAAAGTAATGTGAACCGCGATTTCAACTGTTGGTCAGACAAAACAAGCAATTTTAAGATGTCAAACTGAATTTTTCTAATATTTTATAAACCAAAGGATTGATTAAAAGTAAAAACCACTGTGAGATTCTTTGATAAGAAAACAAACGGTTAGTTGCAGCCCTAATAAAAAAAGATTCAAGCATCTGAAAAGACTTTGTGTGTTACACATTAAACAATAACTAAGGGGGTTAGGAGGCTAATGAATATTTAATATTATACAGAAATACTTTGCTTCCTGGCTGAGAGAAGATTAATACCACTCTCATGTCTGCATGCTAAATATGAAGCTACATACAGCTGTAAATTAGCTTAGCTTATCATAATGACAGGGGAAACAGCTAGCAAAGGTAACAATTTGCCCACCAGCACCTCTAAAGCTCACTAATTAGCAAGTTATATCTCGTTTTTTTTAGAGATCCAGGCCATCTGTTCCTCCCTGTTTCCAGTCTTTATGCTATGTTTAGTTAATTCTCTCCCAGCAGTAGTTTCATATTTAGCTTACAGACGTTAGAGTGGTATTGATCTCACCGTCTACTGCTCGACGAGAAAGCGAATGAGCAAAACCAAGTATTCAGATGCTTTAACTGACACATGACTTCTGTCTCCTGACCTTTGTAAGCCAGCCTCTCACGGTGGGTTTGGCGGCGGTCTCCGCGGTAACCGGGCTGCTGGCCTGCACTTTGAGTATGTTCTGCAGGACCCTGATCCACTCCTCCAGGATGTTGGGTGAATCGGCGGTCAGGTAGAAGGTCTTCTTCTCTGTAATCAGCTGATTAGACGGAAAGGGAGAAATATGGGAAAAATGCTAAGCCAAGCCGACTGAGATAGCATCATCGTGTCAGGGGAGATCAGAATCAGCTCCCGAATAGCCAGGAAAACATTCCAGGCCAATGCCTATACCTGATGTCATTTTAGGCTGCTTCTCTGGTATGCAGCAGTAAAGCTCTTCTGTGATGCAGTGCTGTAATAAGACTGCTGCTGTGTGTGTAGCTGCATGTGCCCTCTAATAAATGTCTTTCAGTTTTTCTGTTTCTCTTTAATGCCATGGTCTTTTGAAATGTAATGAAAATGTAACTACCATTTCAATTATTTGCATTGTAGAAGTATATCCTACTTTCCTTGTCTTGGAGTATTCTTACACAAAGTTAAGTAAAGTCGTGGGATGCTTCGATAAAGATTTTGGATATTTTCTCCACTTACTTGAAACGTCTGTGCTCCTTCTCCACGCACAATACGGCAGGACGAGTTCAGCTCAATCTGGCCCTGAGGTTTCCTGATCACGTCACTCTGAATACACACAATACGCAAGAATCTTTACATTTCTGTCCAAAAGTTACAATTATAAATTCCTTCACAAAGTTTGAAACCACAGCGATCACAAATGCGCCGACGTACATCTTTCTTGATTTACACTGACAACACTGCTTGTGATGCGCTGTTCTTGCACGTAAACACACTAAATCTTGAAATATTCGTGCTATGTTTTCTGTGCGGATAACAAGACCCTAGAAGGAAGCAGGCCGGCAGGCTCACGGCGAGACACACTCACGGGAGATTTGTAGTAGAGGATCTCTCCATTCCTCAGGATAAACCAGCGGCGTTTCCAGGCTTTCACCTGACTGCCCATCTTCAGCAGGTACCCAGACTTCTCCAGCATCTCCTACAGACACAAACAGAACCAGAATCATTTAAGCACAACCGACTGGTCAGAATGTATCATTGACTAACTTCAGTGATTTCTTCATCATTCGATTCTGCATTTTTATCTGTAGAGTTTAAACTGGCAAGTTATGGGTGTTTTCAGCCATCTTGGTAGTAGAGTAGCACGGCAGGACTTCACTAACAGGCCCGGTGCTCTCACAGGAATAAGAGGAGGTTCGCTGGACTTTGTGTTCTGGTTCGGAGTAGTCACTGTCCAGGGAGTAGGCATCAGGAGGAATGGCATAATCACTCTCTGAGCTGATGGAGGACATGGACACGCCTAAACACAGAGCGCAGAAAAGCACAGAGAATAACTTAAACATGATTGACAGCCAGCAAGCATCCACGACAGAAGGCTCTAAGATGGAAAGTGTAAGATCAGTAACAGATATCATCAGTACTTGATGCTCAACGCATTCCAGCTGTTGTTTTGCATTGAGTTTAAATGGTAATGGCTGCTGCCCGTTTATGCTGGATTTCCCTTTGGTAAATGTTGGGTCAGAAGTATGTTTATTTTCTTTACAGGGTTTGTATAGCTCACCTCTCTTGACAGCTCGCGGGCTCCCAGGGACGCTGCTCTTCCTGTCCGGGCTCAGGATGGAAGTGCGTAAACTGGCCAGCGAGCTGCTGTCGTCCTCTGACCCGGAGTCATCGTCAGGCAGAGGTACGCTGCTGATCTGAGTGGCTTTCTGAAACAAATGAATGAGCACTGTAAGGTTAAACGCTGCCTAACGTCATTTCAGTACAGATAGGAAATTAATCTGATGTTTACAACAACAACAACAAGTACAGAAGAGATCCAGCCGCACTGGAAACCTCCGATAATAATGAAAATTTCACTCACCCCTTTCAGTGTGGTATAGACTGGCACATTGATATTCTTATAGATCAACTGGGTGAACGGACCTGCCGCTGGATATTGGGGTAAGTTGGACCCTGCAGAATACAGATTTGATATTATGTTTTTTATAATGTGCATGTACATACGGTAGCATGTCAATGCCTAGAGCACAGCATTTATAGCTTAAAGTGAGACTTTTGCTAAAGAGTGGCCAAAAATGGCAGTTGTGGAAAAATTGTCTGAAACGTGGTATAACAGTAGCACAAGAAGAGAAGAGTTATAAAGTCTGTTCCACAGCTATATCTATAAGTTAGCTAACATTAGCAACCATAAGCTACTGGTCATGGTCTGCAGCAGGCAGCAAAACCCCTGAGGGTGTTCAAATGCGCTACTGTGCTTTTTTATTGCTTATGAATTCAAGTTTTCATTTGTAAAAAGCAATATTTTCATTTCTTCCTTTGTTTCTTCCTTCTGCAGGTTACACAGTCTCGCTTTACGCTAGCAACGCAAGCCATCAACACCCATCCACACATCAGCCTTTATACAAATACACACAACTCAATAGGAAATCACACACAGAACAACACAAAACACAAATAATACAAACTTTATGAAAAGTGTTCACGACTACATCACTGATAATTATTTTAAGACTAAGACTGACTTTCAGCCCCTTTAATTACTTATTAGCAGTATATTAGCATTGGCAAGATAGCACCTTAGTCATAATATATATATATATAAAAATGAATGTATATAATGTACACACATTTGCAGCAGGAATATATGCTTTGGTCTGGTCCATGGTTTTCATTTTGCCAGAGATCAAAATGTTCCAACAGATGCACCTTAAGGCACAAACATGAGATGAAGCTGAATAAGCTGAGCAAGCTATGACTTAATCCACAACAGCCCGTTGGCAGTCAGCTCCGTGTACCTGGCAGTCAGGAAATTCAATAGCCGGAGTGCTGTCAAACCTCACTGTCTGCATCCTGACAAAATGGATGATGTCGGGACAGAAAACACGGCAGTAATTACACCCGGGACCCGTCCTTTCATCGCAGCTGATTAAAAAGCAGCCTCTCCTTCAGCTCCTCTAAACCTCCCCCCTCCTATGCTCTTCCCCGGCTCTTTAAAAAAAGGAAGGATGTGGAGGGGGGGGGGGGTAATACTCTGAACAGCCTCCCGAAATAGGAGCCCACACCTGTGCAGGTGTGTGGAGCCTCGGGCCAGAGGAAGTGACATCAAAGGCAGCAATGACAGATCCCAACCAACCACACACACACACACACCTCCACAGCGGCTTTAGCACCAGCTGAATGACATGTCACTTCACAGTACTGACTCGTCTCCTCCACCACCCAGACACACGGGCACACACGCAGGGTTAGACGCCGCCTTGCTGTTCTCCTCTCTGCACGACACTGACTGTGAATGGCTGCTGAATGACTCACTGAAGCAGAAAAGTGGATGTTAGTGAAGGAGGAATGGGTGGCTACTTTCTTGCTTCTACTCACCTCGTCCAGTGCCCCTGGCTCCAGGACCGGCCTCTGATACTCTCATTCCTGATTTAGCCACAGCATAGATCCGACTCTCCTGCAGAGATCAACAAAGGCAAACGTTATTCTCTTTACTTCACTTAAACTTTCATTAAATAAATATATCTGTACGTTGTGCCACCAGCAACCAGTAAGCTTAGTTTAGCACAAACACTGGAAACAGCTCGCCTGGCTCCGTCCAAAGGTAGCACCTCTGAAGCTCACTAATTAACATTATCGCTTGTTTAATCTGTTCAAGTGTAAAAACAACAATTTGTAATTTTATGGTGGGTTATTTGTTGGCCTGATCCAAAGAATAGTTAAATAACCCACTGCAAAACATTTTGCTTTTGTTTTTACAACAGTTGTGTACGGATTAAGCAAACAAGGTATAACATGTACATCGTGAGCTTTAGAGGTGCTGCTAGGTGGATTTTGTTATCTTTGGACAGAGCCAGGCTAGCTGTTTCCCCCTGTTTTCAGTCTTTATGCTAAGCTAAGCTAACTGACTGCTGGTGGTAGCCTCATATTTACCACACATGACCTGAGATCTCCTTATCTAACTCTCAGCAAGAAAGCAAATAAGTATATTTCCCCCAAAAGGTCCAAACTATTCCTTTAATCTCCAATGGTCAGAGTCCTGAGCCTCGGGCGGTGACTGAAACCAAAAGATAATATATCCAATTGAACTGCTCCCATACCCACGAAGGGAAGCGGTGTAAAGGAGGCGTTGGCGGCTTCAGAACCTCTGGATCCAGCCGCTCCAGTTCCTCTGCGAGCCCCACAAAGGACACTCCATCCCGGGGCGGCTCCTCTGATCCTGACCCCTCCACCACTCCGTCCATGCTGTCGGGAAGCCCATCGTCAATATCTGTTTCTTCCACAACCTGCGAGAAGGGCGAGCTGGCAGTGCCTGTGCTCTTGAGGGTGGAGGACGTGGAGGACGGGGTCATGATGTCTATGTTAACGTTGAGGTGGTGGAGCCTGTCCAGGCTGGGCTGTGGTTGGCTGTAATGCTTCTTGACCAGCTGGATGCTGTCTCTTGGAGTGAGCGGAGTCCGTACTTTGGGTAACGTCATGCTGGTGCCCGACTGGTGAGCTGGAGGATTGGGGAAGGGGTTGTTTGTAGAGGGGGAGCGCGACAGGAGCGGGCTTTTGGGTGTGATTCTGATGGTCGACTCTGGGGAGCTTGGTCCATGGGCCATCTCGTAAGCCGAGGACAAAGATGAAGAGGAAGAGGACGAGTGAAGGCATTGGGAGCGGAACTTGCTGTTGAGCTCATCAGAGGAGTTGTCCCTGTCCGAGCCCCCTGCCTGACCCTCGGGGCCCACTAGGAGCTCCGGCCCACTGATGGAAACAGGGCTGCCGGGACCCTCCCTGCTCCAACCCTGAGAGAGGGCATCATGGGCTGCAAGGTCTCCAAGGCAAATCCCTTTACTGCACTGTTCAGGAGTTCTTTTCACATCTGAGGAGACAGATTTGTAACATTTGAGAAAGAAAACACGATCACTCTTTCAAAAGCTCCCTGTTTCCCATCCCAAGATAATATAAATTAAGCGCAGCAAACCTGTTGGCGAGGTCTTGATATTAGAGGCGGCCCCACAGGGACCCGTCTGTCTCCAGCTGTCATCTTGGGCAGGTGGTGTGCCGGGGCAGCTGGGAGGAAACAGCGGACTACTGGGCACCAGGTGGGTATCCATTACAGGCGAGATGACCGGGGAACCGGAGGACGTAGGTTTCTCTAAGAGAGCTGGAAGAGAAAGACAACACCAGTAACTTAGTCTCTTTCCCACTGGAGCTCTTGGAATATACTCGGACAGATACATCGATTCCCTACTTGTCTCCATGACCTTTTTCTGTACTGCAGCTAACAAAATACTGTCATTGAATGGCTGACATGACACATTTACATTCCAATATTATAAGCAATGCCCAAAGATACAGTGCACAAATTTTAGATGACGTCATGTAAATCAAGTCATTAAAACTACTTCACGGCCTCTGTTGCAATATAAACTGAAAAACAAAACCAGCTTTTCTCTACACAGCCTTACAAGGACAAAACATAGTACTTTGGTCAAAATATTGCTCAGTGTTGGGTTTTACTATATAAAACAATTATTATTACACACACACACACACACACACACACACACACACACACACCTGCTAAAAACAAAGCCAAACTGCAGCAAATGCTACCAAAGCAGCTAAAGAAAGAGCACTATGCCTTACAGTTTATGGTGCAGTTATCCAAACACCTACAGCAGAATTCACCTTGCAGTTTGTCCTGCAGCAACATTATCTGTTCTGTCTGCTTCAGGTTGGCCATTTTCAGCTGCTGGTTCTCTTGCTCCATCTGCAACAAAGCACGTAGACATCTTAAACCACAACTCCTAGCAGCCATTTACAACTGTTAAAGTAAAAAGAATCAAATAATGCAGCAGTGAGTGAGAGTTATGCCTCTGAAAACTGCTTAATTAAAGCGTAACATGGGTTGTCATTTATAAATAAGCTTTTTTTTGACTGCTTGCAGATAAAACTGAAGCATGGAAACAGCTGCAGATAATACTCGTTCTACCATAAGCATCTCTCAGCAGGGTTTCCCGGAGGCTATGCGGTCTATCTATACATGTGTGAGCTTACCTCTCTAAGTTTAAAGGTGACCCAGTCTTTAATCTTGGCAGCCTTCTCCTCAATAATTTTTGCCTCTTGGGCTCGGACTAAGATCTGTAGTCAGAGAAAACAGGGTTTGTGGATTATTTCAATCTACATTTTATGAACATAAATGGACATTTCGGCTCTTTATCTAATGGCTCCGGAGGTCCGTACCTGTTTTTCCAGCTGCATCTCTAATCTCTTTATCGCGTCATCTTTTTCTTGAACTTGACTGGTCAGGTCTTGATACTTTCTGTACAACGAGCTCTCTGATTCGCTGGTTTGTATGTTTGCAGACTTCAGCTTTTCCTCCATGACACGGATCTGAAATGCATAATTAGAGGCGTGAATGTGCAAAAAAGCTAACATCTGATGCATTGCTATAGTCGTAGTTTTTACTGGGCACCAGACAAAGACAAAGAGAAAACACTGGGGATATTTTTTGACTACTGACGAGAAAAAGCTGTCTAAGCCCTTAGGTAATTCTAGTTTTTAAAGAAAGGGCACCATTTAATTACCACCTACAGAAAACACCTGGAACAGCCAGTAAAGAAAGCAAATTGGAGATTAGACACAACAACAAGAAAAGTATGCGTCATATGTGCTGTGTGAGGTTTCTTATCCTTAAACCGACACTTTCTTTTTGTTAAGTCCCATCAAAGGTTAACTCATGCTTAGTGGTTAAGAGACGAACAAAATTCAGCTGATTGTGAGACTTTATGGATCCCAATTTTAGGATTTCTTTTTACATCCTCAATGTTGAGCATAAAAGTTCGTTTTTGATCTTGAAAACTTGAGTCTGACAGAACTTACTTACAAGCTTTTTCCCAAGCTTTCAACCACAAATCACAACCTTTCTCAGCACACGGAGATCTGCTACATACTGAGCAAACTCTAGTTGCTGAGATGCAGATGAAAGCACTAAAAAACCTACATGGACTTTGAGTTATGTTGCTTTTTAAGTTGTTTCTTTGTCAAATACTCAATGTGTAACACATTTGAATAGTAATTACATAGATTAATGGATGGATTATGTTTGATTGTTAATTTGACTCAACGTTTTCTACTTTATAAATGATAATTCTGGTTTATTACAACTTGCAGCTTCTTTACGTCATTTTCACCGTCATTTTTATTACCAAAGTAATTGGTTCGAGATACAAGAATTTGACAAAAATTTAAACAAAAACGCCTAATTGTGCAGAAAACAAGTTATATAAGACTCACAACAGTTTAACCAAATTATTTAAACCACCTTTTGGGGATAAAACCAAAAGCAAGTCAGTAGTAATCTTGTGTGAGGCACAACAGCAAGCACGGTAGGTTTTACATTAGATTCATTTGGCAAATGCTTTTACGCTTTACACTTACAAAAAGTGAAGTCAAACTCAAAAAGAACGAGCAAGATGTCATAAAAAATAAAACAGCATTTGGTGGAAGGTTTTAGGTTTTCAAAGTTGAACCAGGAAGTTGGTCTCTAACTAGTTTGGAAATAACTGTACAGTTAAACTTCTTTCTTCAAAAGAGGTTAATTTAAAACCTGTGTGATCATACGACTTTCCGTGTTGCTTACCCCATTGGACTTCTTTTTGATGATCTCAGCAATTAACTTGGCGAGTACAATGTTATTATTATTATTATTATTATTATCCCTTTAACGTTTCACAAGCTGTGGTCAAAGGGGTGATAATGGTTCCTCTACCTGTTTCTCTGCACTCTCAGCCCGCTGGTCAGCCTCCATCACCCTCTGCTCCAGCTCCTGCATCTGGAAGAGAGACAAAAGAGAGTTGCATCAAATTAAAATCAAGAAAACAACCTACATCCATGAGAACGACAGGTTCAGGCACGACAGATCCCATAACCTGCCCCAAAAGGCCTTATTAGGCTTTTTAGACAGATAGGGTTATTAGACAGATAGACCACCAAGCCAGAAGTCAGCCTACACAAACGCACACCTACACATGCAGACAAACTTAATCCTTTGTAATCATTCTTGCCATAGGGACGACATTTAAAAGATGACTGTGGAGGGAAGCTTTTACAAACCAACTGTGACCGTAACTTCTTAATGAGGTAAATCTTGCTGTAACAATACAAGTGACTGAGAAAGAAAAACAGAGAGAAGAAGCGGCACAGGAAGGATAATCTTCTGCAAAATCAAATATTTTACTGTTTAACGAGGACTTGCACTAGCAGAAAAGGCCGGACATCTTTCAAACACGCCGGTCAAACAACAGTGTGATAGAAGAATGCTACTGTGTTTGCACAAGCTCGCGTCACCTTTTGTGCAAGCATGCATACTCATGCCTTCACAGTCATTCACACAGTCCATCCTGCAATTATGCACACATATACAAGAACCCCCCCCCCCCCCCCCCACCA
>JAVQJL010097894.1:0-31313 GCA_036024295.1 Nannoperca obscura
AAGTAGGCACACATATGCAGGTATACGATACTTCTCAAAGTTTACCACGTGTTACAGGAAACAGTTTAAAGTCATACATCTGATATTTTTGTCAATTGACAGTCGTGTTTACAAAATTCAAAAAATCTTACATTTACATTACATTACATTCAGGCATTTAGCAGACGCTTTTATCCAAATTGACTTCCAAATAAGAGCTTTACATAAAGTGCATAGAATCATGGGCGAAAATAAGAAGATGTCGTATAAAATAATATGAGTGCTGGTGATGAATCACAAGTGCTATAGATAAATACATCGCTGCCAGTGGCAAAAACGAAAAAGAGCATTAAATTCAGAACCAGATTATTTCCGTTCATTATCAATCACAGTACAATCAAGCTAGACAACAATTCTCATATAATATATCACACGATATGCTGTACTTTATGGAGCCAATGTGTCACATTTGTTGTACAACGAGAGCTGATTCCAGTATTTTATCTTATCTATTTTATCTCTGCAAAATAATAACATGAATAAACAAACAACCATAACCATTTTAAAGATACCCTGTCAACATTGACTTATCTCTTAGTCTAGCCTAGCATAACGAATTATCAAAATTCTATGTAGTTAATGCATCAGATCCTGTCCCATCTGGACAGAGCACTATTCAATTTCAAGTAAGTTCAATTCTGGTTACTTTTTTCTATTGACTGAGATTGTTTTCTGTTGGTTTGCAGCGGTTTCCTTTGTGACAAAGCAACTATGGGCCGATAGACAGTGGTTGAGAGAACAAATTAGCCAGTAAAGAAAGAATTTGGCAAAACAGGCAGACCAGTAGATTAATCAAAGGAACAATTGTTCCTAGTCCTAACTTGACTAACATTTTAATAGTAGCAAAAAAAACCAACACACAAATATCAATTTCTTGGAAAAATTCAAATACTGGGCCTTTTAATCAAAAAACTTCCTCCTTTTCCTGTATACTGTAGGACAGTATACAGTATTCCTCTCAAAGGGTTGCAAGATAAATCTGAAGGGTCACAAGATTATAAACACAGAACATTACTACAAAATAATAATTATGTTGCTTCAAAATTTTCTCTAATGAAAAGGAACATTTTGCCTTTTCAGGCCCCTAAAACGTACTCAAATAAAACAATCCGAGATGGACTCATCACTTTTCGGTTGAACTTCTCACAGCGCATTGTCAAATGCAACCTGTGGCAAGAAGTCATGAGTAGACTTCACTCTGCTGTTAAACCTGCGCTCTAGAAAAATGACATGTGAGGTTTAGGCTGTTATTGCAGGTTCTCCAGATGTGTGACAAGTGAGGGGCTTGCCAACACAACACTGACTCAACAATGTCTTTCAAAGAACATAGTGAAAAGCATTGTGCTTTTTACGTTTCAATTGTAACCACATTTAAATTGTATTATTATTCACTGTATATTTTCTGCTAAAACACAACATTGTATAACAAAATAACACATCTCGTTTTGTTTTCCTTCCCTCTTTCTGTCCTCCAGGTGTTGTACCAGGCAGTTAACTATCAAATGGAGCCTGTTATTACTGAGAGTGGACGTGAGGCCGACGAGACCGACTCTGTGAAGGTTTGTGTGTGCTCATCTGCATATGTTAATCTGTTTTTTTTTTTTTTCTTTTCTGTGTTAACGTGCTTTGCCGTGTCTTTGCTCTTAGTCTGAGTTGTAGCAGTATCTTCTGCTATTCCTGTGTGGGTGTCTCTCCTTTTGTTCGGTTTGTGTGTTTTCCTATTGCTCTATATTTGATGAGGTGTAAATCTAGTGTTAAGGTTGCTCAGCTGCCTTGGTTTATTTATGCCTCCCCTTCTCCTCCCCTTCAGCACCGCCAGCTTTATGATGCCTTGAGTAGGCGTTAATGTTTCATGACTTGCATTGCATCCCCTTTGTGTTTGGATGGGTGCTCATTTGAAGCTGTCTGTTGTCATTTTATTGCTGTATTGATGTCTCTTCTCCTCACCGGTGTATATTCAAGCCCTAGATGAGTGTGTTTGTGTGCACTCTGGAGGTGCATTTAGTTTTCTGTGAGTGTTGTTTTCTTTACATCTTGAGTTAATGTGTGTTTGGGTTCCTTTCATTCTCTGACCCTCAGTCCCCGGCCAAAAAAAGTATCGATGAAAGGCGCTAAACGATTTGGCCCCGGTTCGCTGGTCCTCTAAATTTGGTTTTGAAATCCTGTTGAATTGTGCAGTAACCAACATACCATGGAAACTGGTGGCGTGCTTTCAAAAACACTCCAAGAATGCAATTCACCGTACAATGCACCATTCATATGTTAATTTTAAAGATGAAGAAAACTTTGTGTTTGTGAAAGCGGTATCTTTTTTTGGTCCTTTTCGTTTTCATTATTCGTTGGAGTGGCAGAACAATGTAGGCAAGATTGATATTGTTGAAATGTGATTGTATCCTGCTTAGAAAGAGTTTTGACATTTTAGTAAATACACTTATTTTCTTTCTGGCTCACAGTTATAGGAGAAGATTGATACCACTCTCATGTCTGTCAGTTTAATATGAAGCTACAGCTAGCAGCCAAATCCACCTACCAGCACCTCTAAAGATCAGCTGATTAACACATTATATTTAGTTTGTTTAATCTCTCCCAAAATTTGTAAAAAGGGTAAAAACGACAAATGGGCGTTTTATGGGGGGGGTCTATTTCTCAGCTGGCAACCATTGCTAGCAACCAGCCGACATTCCAGGAAGTTATTACTCCGAGTCAAGAAGCTAAGCTAACTGGCTGCTGGCTGTAGCCTTATATTTGACAGTCCGTGGTACTAATCTCATCTAAACTCTATGCAAGTGGTCTAAATAAACACATTTCCCAAAATGTCTGACTTATGCTTTAAGAAACGAGCTATTATTTTTTCAAGGTGTTTGGGCCAATGAATGAATCACTCAATTGTGTAATCCTAGTGAATAGAGTGTGAAAAAAATCACAGAGGTCCTTTCTTGTGTAATGAATCTACCCCACACCAACTTAGCACTACACGACAGAGTACTTACTGTGTGACTTTTGGCACAAAGTTCTGTACGAGTACTCACTGTCTCACGCAGGGCTGGGAGAGCTCTGTGCTGCCTGAGCACTGCATTTTGTAATTCCCTTACGCAGTACACAAACAAACTGACAAACACAAAGAGCCCTGCACTTATTGAAGTGCTCCTCTGAAGTACCAAATAAAAAAAAAAGAACATAACCATGTCTAATGCCACACTGATACTCAGGAGTCCTCTGCTCAAAATGTGTCCTTTGGTCTAATATAACAATACAGATGTAGCGATCAGAGAAACTCCTCCTGTTTTTTCATTTGCATCACTAATGCAGGATGATTTCATGTTGTAAAGACTCTTACAGCGGCTGCTACTGCAGGGACACCAGAGTGACGCACTAGAATAACTGTCATGTGTTTGTCCATCCTGTCACCGCGGTCACCTGCTTCGCTGCAGGTCTGCGCTCCTTCTGTGGGCTCCCCTGTAGGGACAGGGAGGCACCTGCTGCACAGGACTACAGCTAAGACCATGGAAGTGCTGACCACTACAGGACTGACCACCAAGGCCGTGCTTACCGCAGTCAGTGATCACCGCTGGTGGAAGGAATCACTCAACTACCTCCGGCCGCTGCCTGTAAGCACACTTTTTTTGTTTTTAATTGACAGGATCTGTGGTGAATCCGTAAGGGGCAATAAAGTTCCAAATTAATTAACTGACTAACTAACTTGTGGGTCTAAATGTGTGTGGTGTTTATGTGTTGTATTGACATATGTCTGTTTATGGATGCATAAACAGTAGTGTGCAACAATAACAAAGCAATGGCTGCAGATGTACTCGCTTTATGCATGTTTTTAACGCCGCTGTTTCCTGAGCTGCACAGTATGTGTGTGTTTCACAAGTGTGTGTGAAAGGACAGTTGCGTGTCTGCCCCTGCTCCCATATCTCACATGGACTTCATAGGCCTCATCCAAAAACAACCAATCAGGAGCTCATCTCTTGCATAATTAATTGGCCCGCCTGTTGAATATTTCAATACCTGGTGGTTTGCCGGCGGCTGGACCGGTTCGGCGGCCGCAAGGCGGAGATTGATGGCGTCTCTCTTGTCTCAGCCAGCTATTTGGGGGTGGGTGGTGGGTGCCTTATGGACACAGGTTTCTAAGGAAAGCGTAAAACGGAGAGGATGTGAGCTGTGGGACAGACAGAGATGACAGTGCTGTCGGCATGTGGTGAAAGTTTAATGATGTTTTGATGGCTCCTCAGGGTCACGGCGCCGGAGCCACCAGTCAGGAAGGCGCGTGTGAGAACTCCGACCTGGAGCGTCAAGGCTGTAGTCCCTTTTATCAGCAACTCATTGATGATCCCTATGTAGACCCGGTGAGTGGCTTAACACTAGTGTGTCTCATGGCTCATTATTTTTTCTTCCTTTTACATTACTGTTGTCCTTATTTCACTTTTTTCCTTTTTTTTTTTTTTTTTTACCTCAGGCCACCTTTTTAAATTACAGGAAAAATGCCTGAGTAGGTTTATGACTTTTCTCCTATGACTAAAATTCCTTCAAAAACAGTGTTGAGACAAAATTAATATTGATTTCAGACTAAGTAATTTTAATGCCACAAGCAATTTGGAAGTACTAACAGCACTTTACAGGAAAAGAATGATGGTATGATAACAGCGGACCAAATTGGAGATGTGGCACAAAAAAAAATGAGGCGGAGAGATGATTGTCATAAAAATCCAAAAGGGAAGAATATCGACTGAAGGAGTTATGGAAGTAGAAAAGAACAAAAGTAAAAAAGGGAGTAGTTTGACCTTTATGCCTAGAAAATGGTCGCCCTGGGCTATGACTGAGGTTTTTACTCTAAGACACAAATCATGTGGATAGCAAAAAGAGTGGACGTGAGGGGAAACAGAGAAGGCCGATACATCTCTTGTCATGACATTTTAATAGGCCTCTCCAAATGCCTTCCTCCGCTCCATCTCCAACGTTCATCCATCTTCCATCATCCATCTACCGATAATGGCTCCCCACGTCCATCTGTCTGAGCCGTCTGATCAATGGGATTGGTTTTTACCTTAACAGTTTCAATGAAGGGAGTGGGCAGGGAGGAGAGGCTGATTGAGAGAGAAAGTGAGACAAATGCAACAAGACAGAAAGATGGATAGAGCGAGAGCGGCGAAGATGGACAAGGAACATTGTGCGTTGAAGCGTTGGCTCTGAGGCCGGCGAGAACCCAAACGTCATTGTTCACCCCTCTTGACACTTGAGAAATCACTTGATGTTCAGGAATCCTATAAATGAATAATCAAAAGGCACTGTGTTAAAAGGCAGTATTTGACTCTGAAGTTCATTTGTTTAATCCATCTCTCATCAATGCTACTCCCTGGGAATTGAGACGTGTCACCTTAATCACATCTCCCTGTCATTTTCCTGATCTGCTCTCCCCACTATTGGGATTCCCTCTGTGCTATGAAAAATATTCGATATTTATTCATCACCCTCTTCTCTCTGTTCTTTCTTTTAGAGTCAAGATGTGTATTTGTCCTACAAAGACATGCCTCCGGAAAACTTCGCTGAGGTGTTGCTGAGGACCGGCAAACTGGCTGAGACCAAGACTGAAGGACAGACCCTGTTTCCTGCTACGGAGGGTAAGCATGCAGAAAAGACCCATGAAACCCCAGGTTGCTGGCCCCCGACTTAATTTTAGAATTGGGCTGAATTTCTGACAGATCAGTTGTCATTGCAAGTTCAGTTTGAGTCAACTGTCGCAGCTTGAGCCACGTGGCTGCTGTCAAATGAATGTTATAAAATGTACTGAGTTTGTTTTAAAATAATACTGGAGTAATGTTTTACATGTTGTTGCTACTGTTGTCTTGACTGAGACTGAACTTTGCAGCAGAACAGACAGACCATTTTGTCTGCATCTTCCAGCCTCCTTGTTTTTCTTTTTTATTCATGCTTTCCTTTCATTGTAGAATTGCACAAGAAAGTGAGGCTGCCTTTCTCTTTTTTGTCAGCAATTTATGATGATGTGGCCATTTTGTTTAAATTAACTTTACTGGAATTGTCAAAGGGCAAAACCGATGTGAGTGCCCACGTCATCGGTGATTGATTGATCCGTACAGTCGGAGTATAGAAGTTTTGGATGTGCAGAAAGACTGCAAGTGCAAGATTTATAAAAAAAACTATAGTATTTGCCCAGGTTTAGGGTAGTGCCAAGTACTTAGAAAGTGCTTTGTAAGTGTTGAGACAGATTGAGTGAGTATTGTATAACCTGAGCTGTTTCTTGGTGCTCCGTCTTAGTGAAGCTGTGGCATTTGCAGAAAGTGTTTCTGTAGTCCCCCCTGCCCTCTCCTCTCCTCATCCGTCTAGCCAGGGAGGCCATATGTGGCGGACTAGGGGACAACATGGGAAGAATAGCATCCTATTGATTAATAATGTATGGCCACGCATCCCACGGCAACAGTAAATAATGACGCGTCACCGCGGCGATACCAGGGAAATAGCATCAAGTCAAAACATCAAGGCCACGCTGTGTGATGGATCACAGCTGCTCGCCAAAATCAATGCCACTACAAAAATAAAGAACAAACGCATGTGTGTGTCCGTGAGCTTGTGTGTCTTTGAATACTAATATGCGGACACTGAAGAATGCGAGGCACACACTTTGGCGTGCTAATGCGTAGATATACATAGGCACATCTCTTTCTCTCTCTCACACACACACATTCACATGCATTCCACCAAATTCAGCTCTGCTGCTGTCATTCATATGAATATCTCTCTTCTTAAAAGTCACCTTCCCTTCGGAGCTGCCGTGGAGTGCGACGTGTCGAGAAAGAGAAAAGCCGTTCTGGATGGCATCGCGTCCGATAACAACCTTCGATTAATGACTCCTGCATCGGCCTGCCACGCCGGCTGTCCTTAAAAACAGACTGGGAGATGGCCTTTAAGAAAATAAATATATTGATTTTTCACCTGGCACAGATAAGGTGGAGGTAATTAATGATGACACAAGTGGGAAGCAACTCATTGGGATTGAGCTGAATAAGGTGCAGAAATGGGCACTTGGTGTGAGGAGAAACAGACGGACACACACACACACACACACACACACACACACACACACAGCGTGGAGTGGCCACATGTTGACCAGCCCATAATCAGTTGTTTTTCACACCGTCTGCACAGGTGAAATTGTAATAAGTCACTGTCTCACCATCCCGCTAACAATTTGCCTGATTTAGCTGACACAGGGAGCAGGAGTGTGAGTGTGTGTGTGTGTGTGTGTGGACGTACAAACACGCTTCATTCTCACGCACCCACTCCTCTATGCTGTCTCTTTATCACTCTCCCTGTTTTCCTCTCTCTCTCTCTCTCTCTCTCTCTCTCTCTCTCTCTCTCAAACAGAAATACTGTATGCTTTTAAGTCAGGGTTATCTTTTCTGTGTGTGCGTGTGTGTTTACCCCTCTGGTAATTCCTGTCCCGATGGTATCAGTAGCTTTACAGAGGCGTGTAATCAGCTCATTCTGAGGTGTAGCTCATTGAAACCCGGGGGGTAGGAGAGGAGGGGAGAGGAAAACAAGAAAAGGAGGAGGGTGGGCACTCTGCTTAAGAGAGCTGTTATGGCCCTTTTAACTGATGCATCACTCCACCCTTGCTCACATAATCACACACTGAACCTCCAACTATACGTGTCAGGTATTGCCCCTGCATGTGCACATTAGCGTGCATTTTTGTTCTACAGTATACGTCTCTCCTTTTGCTCCCGCCTCTGCCTCTCTCCCAGCGTCCATGCTCTACTTTTCTCTGTCTGTTCCATTTTGTCTCAAGCTCTTATCGCCAACACAGGCTTTTGTTCTCCTTGGGTCTGAGACTACAAAGTGATTCTGTCTGCCTCTGTGTCTCTCTGCTCTCTCCCACTGTTTCCTTAGAGCAAGCGAGTGAGTGAGTTAGAGAGTGATTAACTAAGGGAGCCTGAGTGTTTACAGAGTTTGGTGTTCATTTGGTAAATAGTAGAAGTAGTTAAGTGATGATGTGTGTGTGATTGTACATCCTTGTGTTTGTCTGTTGTGGCCTCGAGGCCAGCGGCTTGAAAAAGTCCATCCCTGTGCCCAAAGCTCTGTCTAGACTCTACGTCCCATCAGCCACGAACATCATCGGCAGGTTTATTCCAAAGTTGCAGCTGCATTGTCAGACATTTTGCATCATGTTCTGTTAGTAGTAGTAGTTGAGTACATTCATTTTTGTACACTATGACAGTATATATAGTTTGACAAAGCAATCCCAACTTAAAGTGCACTTACTAGATTTTTCCGGAGCTTTCAAACATATCACATGGTTTTCATCAGTGGATGGAGTTTGTTAATTTGTCAAGGTAACAGATCTGTTAAGTGCAGCGTCTAATAATTATTTTCACAATCGACCAATAAATTAGAAAAATTGAGAAAATAATGTTTGATCTAAAAAACACAAACATATTCAGTTTACAATAATAGAAAAGAGAATATTCACATACACAGAAGCCGGTATATTGTTGCTAATTCTCAAAATGTTTGCCCTTTGATTTTAAGTGAATTTATTAATTGACTATTCACTTCAGGTCTACTGTTGACATGCAAGCTCACTAGCTGTTGTGATTTCATCCATAGATCTGGAATAAGCTAGTAAGTGAAACTTTAGTTGGGAATGTTTCCTTAAACTACTGTTTTCAAGGTCATGCTTAGGTAATATATGGTAGACTTTATGCAGTATGGACTTCAGACACAGCAGTTGATTGCCTAAGGAAACTTTGAGTCAGAACTGCTTATTCAAAGTCTACATGACCTGCTTGGCCATATCAGTGGTTCAAATGGAGAAAAACAGTTAAACACAGATAATTTGGGATTCTTGTAATCAAACTCCTCTGCCTGTTGTTGCCGTCAGTATTCAACTTTAAAGTGCACTTAGATGAAGTTTGGACTCATCTGGAGAGCACTTATTAGAAGTGGGCATGTACTTACTCCTTGAATAATGAATAGTCTCTGTGCAAGAAACCATACACACACACGCACGCACAACCAACCAGCATTTGTACACAACATATGCAAATACACGCACAGATAGGTACACAATAGCCTGACAAGAAGACGGACAGAATCCCAGAACTCTGGAAGAGGGGTGTTAATGAAGCTTTTTAACTTTGTTTCCCCCCTTTTCTTCTCGTCTCCCTTTATTTTTATCTCCCTTCTCCTTTGTCTGGCGCACAGTGAGGTGTGTTCTGACAGGCACTGTCGTCTGTATTCAACAAATGTGGGATGAGACTTGTCCAAGAGGGGAGGGTTGGTTGTTAATCCTCAGTTCTTTAGTTAAAGTCATTTCTTCCCCCTCTCTGTCTCTCTCCCCATCCCTCCATCCTTCTCCAGTTTTGCTGCAGCTGGCCAACGATGCATTTCCCAGGGACATGATGCTGGCTCTGTCCTACTTACTGGCCCTGCCTCAGGTAGGTGCACACACAGTGGCACACACGCACAAACACACACCCACCCACACACACACACACAGCTTTATTTTAGACACACTTACAAAAAATACTCCAGTAATGTGTGATTGTATTTCTAGTTGAGCTATTGTGTGAGATACTTTCGTACTTAAAAGTCACCAGAGTTGCTGAATGACATATATAATAGTAGCAGTTCATCAAAAGCATGACATGTCATACAATGCATGTTGTATTTAAAATAGTTTCATGTCTCTTTCAATTCAATCAACAGTCACACATCTCCATAAACATTCCCCCCCTCTGTCAGAGGAACAGGAGGAACTTTGATAGCTAAGAAAACAAAATATACGACAGATACTTCCTGGAGAGCTTGTTAACTCCGCTCAGGTGTAGACTGATGTTACTGACAAACTGACTGAATTCTGCATGGGTTGACACAATGAACACATGTTTTTTTTCCTACGGGTTTGGTTTATTGAATATTGAATGTGTTATTTAGATTTTTAACTATATTTTTGGATGTTATGAACTGAACCAGAATTTATTTTCTTTTTTATGATTTTCTTTTTTTTTTTAAGGATTGGAATCAATGGCGTGGAGTTTATTTGCATTTTACTAATTGTTTTTCCTCCCACCACCATCTTACTTTGTTATTCATATCTCTCCATCCTTCTATCCAGGTACTTGATGCCAACAGGTGTTTTGAGAAACAGTGTCACTCTGCCTTGTCACTCCAGCTGGCCGCCTACTACTACTCCCTGCAGATCTATTCCCTCCTCGTACCCTGCTTCAAGAACAAGAACCACACTCTCTACCAGGTTAGCATGGAAATCGGTTATGTGTGTGGGTGGTTGAGTGAATGGAGGTATTGAATAGTAGGGCTGAACAATGTGCATGCAAAAAATATTTTATATTAAATCATGATTTTATTGGGAATGGTAATCTTTGTTCACAGAAAAAAAATCTAAAAATGATGATTATGTGATTTTTGCTGGGGTCTGTACCAAACAAGCATGTTCCCTTACCTCTGGAGAATATGACTTGTAGCCTGGGGCATCTTTGTAGCACTACCATGCTTCATTTATAATGGTATGTTGTGACATATTGTACTTTTATCAAAAAATTGCAGCACCTGCGATTTGGAAATTGCTCTTGGCACTTGCACTTTACTTGTTTGTTAATTGTTCAGCCTTATTGGGTAGTGTTATGAGGTGTGAGGTGTCCAAGAGTCCCCATGCTCCTCCATCCTTCTTGTAATTGCCACCATGACATTCGGATGAATGATGCTTGATTAAAAAATAATAAATTCTTCATATAAAATGCTTAACCCCAAAGATTTATGAATTACCATCACAAATAGATAAATGAAGCGTCACCAAAGCACTAAAAAGAAAGACATCTAAAGAGATAGGGACAACAGCAAGGCATTCGTCACACAGAAGTTTTTCTTTTCAAAAGTTTAAAGAGCAGACCAATAGATTGATCTGTTTTGAGCAGATATGGAAGTTTCCTGAAACCTGAGTGGCTGGGCAGGTTTTAGCTCTTTAGTCAGAGCATTCTATAGCCAGGGAGCACTTTGGCAAAATGCAGTGTGGTTTAAGTCTTTTACAGGGTTGCAGGAGGAACTAGCAGAGCAAAAGTGGGCAGGTGGGTGTGTATGACGTTTGACAAGATAACAGAGGTAATAGTGGGCTAAACCAAGAGTCTTCGTGGTGTTAAAAGTCAATGTGAGAGTGACCAGGAGTGATGTGTCTTTTAAGAGATTGTAGTAGAGGTTTGTAAAGAGCATTTGCAGGCAAAGTGAAGAGGATAGCAATACAGTAATACATTGTATATGTACTTTTTCCTTTCAAGTAGCATTAAGGTTGAACATAAATTTCATTCTACCTATGCTCATATACATAAACATATATGTATGCATTTGTTTGAGCTTTTCTTTGAAGCCATATGATGGTTGAAAAGGTAAAGCCACGAATAATCAGAAATCCGAGTCACTGTTGGAAAGCATAATTTGTGTTATTGGGTTGAAAATACATTTTAATCACTTTTCTTTTGGGTTCAAATGCTCCCACACTGTTTGGCTTCTTAGATGGAGAGCATTGTTGGTGCAAAGTGGAAATACAAAAGGCTTTACAGTGACGCAAGAGGGGACAAAAGCAAACACAATCAGACCTCATAATGGAACAAACTAGAAAAAGGACACCCTAGTTGAAAATAACTATGATTATCCTTTTACTCATCAGAATAGTAATCCACTTATTTATGCTTTAATCCATAACCAATGTGTGCCTATGCTTGTGTTTGTGAATGTCTTTGCACGTGTCTGTGTTTGTGTTAATGTATAAAAAATTGACATTTAAATTATAGTAGCATATTGCATAATTGATTGATCTTTGACGCTTTAGATTATATGAAATTTCACACGTGTATTTATCGGGTGTGGTAGCTCACTAATGTCACATTGCTGGATGTTCCTTTTCTTCTTACAAAGTGAGGAAAAAAAACAAGCAAACAAGACGAGAACAAGAGATCAGAACATACAAGTGAGAAAGGGGAAGTAGAGGATAGTGGTGGAGGGGGCATCGTGGGGTGACTGGCTGAGAATAACAGAAGAAATGGCTCTGACCTTTTCCTTGAATGTACTGTGGCTCTTGTGGGTTTCAGCCTAGGTGGTGGAAGGGGGAGGTAAATTGTTGAAATAAAAGAATGGAAGAAGGAAAGAGGCCAGCAGAAGAAGTGGATAAGTGTGTCCCAGCTGACATTCAAGGTCACGACTGTGCACAAAAACACACACTCTCACTCAATCTCAAAAGTACGCCAACAAGTTATACTCAGCACTACACACATACATGCTCATCCTCACACACTGACACACACATCCTTCTTGCAACCTAATGGTAGTAATCACTCCGCAACCTCCTGCCTCAAGTGAAGTTCAAGTCCATTAACTTAAAATATATACAGCTTTTCCTCCTCTGCTCTACACTTTGGCAGTTGTACCTTCATTTTTAGCTCATTTGTTCTTTTTTTTAATCTGCCATTTCCTTTGAGTTTTTTTCGCTTAAGTGTGTTCTACAGGAGTGTGCACTTGTTATCGTTGTGTTCCAGGTCTCGCCTTCACCCAGCTCTTATTGATGAGGTAGTGGCAACTTTTACTCTAACACTGATTGAAGCAAGAAGGAATAAAACCTTTAAACACTTCTACCTTCGTTTCTTTCTCCACATTTACCATCTTTTTTCTTCTCTCCTCCAGTATGTGCTCTCTATGTCCCTCTTCTTTCTTATTTTTTTTATTTCTAAGGAAAGTTTCATGAATTACCTTGTTGGCATGACAGTTTTGTTTTATGTGTCTCCATGCAGCTTCTTTCTGTCCACATTATGTTGCTGTTTCTGCCATCACTCCTCTCTCCTTCATTCGTTTACCATCTCCCCCATAGGCCTTTCTCGCTCTTGTCAAGTCGCGTGCCTCTCTCGTGTCTCGCCCACAATGCTATCTTGACAGTGCATACTTGCATATACATTTATCTTGTGCTTTCTTAAGCTCTCTTGCTTTCTTTTATCACATTTTACAACGTGTGATATTTAATTTAAGATATGTATGACAGGGTACGCATATCAGAATTTCTTGCACATTCTTGCATTGCATTGTTAATGAGGTTGGGGTGGAGAAAAACCTGTTACATACACAAGCACGTGTTTTAATATATTTGTGTAGGCTACATGTAGCATTGTTTGTGTGCCTGCACGTGTAACATGTTCGTGTAAGTTGGACTGTTGGATCTGTTTTCGTCTGACAGCGGGTGGTGTATTTGTGTGTTGTGGTGTGTCAAGCTGTCTTCAAGTGTTTCCCACTCTCCACTTGAAGAGCAGTAAGACTGTGTCTCAATAACTCATAAGCTCTTTCAGTTCTCTTGTCACTATCACATAATTTCATACCCAAGCAGTGAGACTCCAAACACTCAAACCACTGAAGTCATTCAGTTGCAAATAGGAACACACTGAGGATTTACTTGAGGTGTTTGATGTGTTTTTAAAGCCTTAATCAACAGTTTCCTCACTATTCTGTAGATACAGAGGTTTTGCAACTGAAGCTGTCTGCAAAGGGACCATTAAAACTTAAACTGAAGGAAATTATTAATTTGATTAAATTACCTTTATTTTTAGACCGTGTTGTATAGTAAAAAGACATAATATTTTAACCTTAAAAACAAAGCTGTCACCTAAAATGTGTATTACATCCAATAAAAATCACATTAAATACACATACAGTACATACATAGTCATACATGTCACGTATAATACAACTCAGCATCATTGCCACTTGTAAAATGGTACACTCCTCCAACTCCTGCACCATAGTTGCAAAAATATGAAATAATATTTTTAATATTTAATCAGCACATACATTTATGCATAACATTTCTTATCACTTCTTGACATTCATGCAAATAAACATACAACAAGAACTCTAAAACTTTACCACATGCAATAACATCTTCACAGCATCATTGCTGCACCACATTTAAGCAGTATACCGGGGCCCTGAACTGCCAGATCTTTACACCAGTGGAGCGTGTGTGAAATGTGTATACCTGGCTGTTGTTTTACCTATCGGTTTAAATGTTCTCAGTTACCTTGGAAAGGATGGCGTCTCATATTTCACTATCAGGATGCTACACGTAACACCGTCCTTTTGGCTTCAGGACACAATTGGGCTAACAAGAAATGTATTGATTTTGAGGAATTCTATGGAACTTGTAGCATCACAGGTGTGAGACAGAAACTACAATAATGTTTACTATGTTTACTGCAGTTACACTAATGCATCACAGTTAAACAGCATATTGATATTTAAAAATCAACGTGCAGCACTATATACTTTATTGATTGCCTTCTGTGTGACCCTCCTACAGTAATAGTACAGTAACTATTTAACAGCAGTGGGAAGCCACAGCACAGCCCAGGGACCAATTAAAGTTCTGAGGCCAGTAATTTGGTCAAGCACCGTTACAAGAGTAACAGAGTACCAAACGTATTCAGACAAAAACATAGGGAGAACATGCAAACTCCCTACAGAGAGCAACTTAGGCCCTTCTTAACTGATAACAAAGCGTTTTTACAACTTTGTTCTTAATTTTAGCTTTAACCAATTGGAAATAACATTATGCTCACCAAGTTAATCAGTGAGATCTCAGAATATGGCACATTGCATTTCCAGAATTCTTGTAATTGTACACACATTGTGCAGTGAGGAATTATTTCTGTCTATCTAAAGTGCTTTAGATAATCTGGAGAAATAGTTTGTTTGCGACCTGACAGATCTTCTGACTGCTTATGGGTTTTTTTGCTACACAGAACCTTTTAGCATTGTAGCAATGTTGCCACGTTCCCAGATGTCAGTAACACTTTGGTGGGTACAATGTTGTCATAACAAATAGAAACCATTGCCAAAACTATGAAGAGGAGAACCAAGTTAATTTAAAACTCTTTCATTCTTTTTTCTTCTGCCACTCTTTCTACTTCACCGCAATGTTTTAAATGTTGTACATTCACAAATATATATCCGGAACGTCACACAAATTTTTGTTTACTTACATAAACCTGATTCACTCATGTTTAGTATATTTATTCAGACTGCGGGGAAATAAGCCAGTGGTCCCAGAGTCACTCTAATACTTTAGTCCTAAATTGTTTCCACAATGCTTGTTTGCAAGTGTGTAATATTTATTTTCTAGCTTTTTTAATCAAGTGAACTCTGAAACCATTTGCTCCATTTTAAAATATTGTTTTATTTAGTGTTATATTACTGGTTACAGATGACTGCAACATACAGCTTTGTGCCTCTTGAATCTTCTGTTGCCCACTATTGACTTTCATGGTCTTTAACTGTTACTTTCCCATCTGATTACGCCTCCCAGGCATAACGGAGCAGCAGGCTCAATGACACGGCGGCTGGGTTTCCATTATTCCCCAAGGCATAATGAGCCGATTTCCACTTGCTCGCACTGGAAGTTTTCATTATACCGACTAAAGTGCCCGTTTGCGAAACAGAAGCGCTCTTTACCGCAATTGCTCTGCTGGTGGTGTTTACACGATATTGCACAATAGCCGGTGTTTATGTAAGTGGTAAGGTCTGTTTACCTGTGCTTGTCAATGTTTTACTGTTTTTCCTTGATTGTGTATGAGATGGTGTGTGTGTGCAGCCACTGTACTGCAATGTGCTGAGTACAGAGATTGAGCTTTTTTACCCAACCATTTATCTTCGCCTGCAGTGGTCATTCTCTCGCTGAGAATTGTTCACTCACACTTGTGGGTACACACACAAACCTACATTTAAAGCATACACAATTGTGCTACAGACACACAGAGCATGACTTTAGAGTATATCATGCAGAAAAGCTGCTTAGCTCTTTGAACATCTCATTATGACATTTGGCTTTATAAGAAAAGCCCGCAAATCATGGTAAGATGCTTTACTTTCAGTTTATATGCTCAGATGGAAGTCAATGAATTGGAAAGAATATTTTCATCGTCATTAAGTATGCACATTTGTTTCTTAAAATCTGAAGGGAAACTTCACAGTCTGTACAGTGTTACAGAGTTAAAATAAAGTTTACCAAAGCGCTCACTAGAAAGATATTGTATAAAAAGCAAAGATGAAAGCGTTGTGATGAAAGATCACTTGATAATCAGCACTTTGCTTACATGTATTGACATTTGCATTGCCTGCGATCATTGTTGATGGGTTTTCAGTTCATGGCCACAACAGGATTCAAGCTGCCGGTCACGGGAGCTGACCTTGGATGTGATGGACCATTGAGCCAACTCCATGTTGTTGAATTGACTGGAATAACGAGTTAGACCGAATGACTTCTACATCATAGAAAAGCACCACAGACTCCAATGACTTCGCTTTCCTCTTTTTGTACAAATGGTACACTTGTACAAATTGCACCCTTGTGTCACAATCATTAGCAGTCTATATTTTACCCATGGGAGCCTGTAGAGCAGAGTAGCTGTAGAAAGGATCCTATTAGACAAATATGCACTCTGAATTGCAACTGACAGGAAATGTTTGAGACTAAGTAGTCTATAAACCTTTGATTAGATGCATTGGGTTGACTGTGCTAAGTTACTCCTGCTCCTCTTGCTCCTGCAGCCTTCTTGGCAGGCTTGTATCTTGCTTGTGATCAGTCCCTTCATGGTGTATTATGACCCACAGTGCAGCCGAGGCTGTTTATGGAATGATTATTCCTTTCAAAGTGGTGCCCGGTTTCTCTCCCTCTTGCATTCCTCCTAATTATGTGCACATACTGTATACAGTTTGCAGAATTAGTACTAATGAGGCCACTGACTGTATAGCTAAGTGTTAAGCATGTCATAAACACAACTCATTAAGATCATTACTAGCTTACTCTCTGGAGAGGAAAGGCATGTCTGTTTTTGTCTAACCTTTATGTGATCGTTACCACACAAAGAGACAGAGAGAGGCAGTATGTTAAAAACTAGGTTAGCCTGAGCAGTTTTGTATTTAAATGTGTGTGTGGCATTGATGATGTGAAGAACACACACTGAAGAATATTACATTGCTAACGTAACAGACTTTAATACCCAAACCACTTTTGGTGGTGGTGCGTCTAAAATCAAACAAAGGGAGTGTTTTTGACCATTATACTCTTTATTTATATATATATATATATACTCTTATTTACTCGAATTTAGATTAGGACTTAATACGTTGTTGGACTGCCAGACTAAAGGGATGGTAGGGAGACATTGTTTTGCCATACTAGCAACAGGGCTCTTGGGATGGCAATGTTGGTCCATTGGTCTTTCTGTCAGTCCTCTTTGGTCCAGACAATATCTGAGCAGCTATCAGACATCTGTTGCCGTGCAATTTTGTATAGACATTTGTGGTCCCCAATCTCGAGTGAAATATTTCCACATCTACTTGTTGGATTGGCACACTGTTTGGTGCAGCGCCACCAGCAGGTTAACATTGTTGGTACTGAGTAAATTGTCTCAAGACCTATTGGATGGATTAACTTGAAATTTGACATTCATGATCCCCTCAGCATGATTTGTAATGACTCTGCTGATACCCTGATGTTTCTTGTAGTACCAACATCAGGTCAAAGGATTAACGTGTGCAATACTTTGGTTTTTGACCAAATACCTGCAAAAGTAATGACATTCCCATCACCCTCAGCCCTTCCTTGTGTTTGATGCTAATTACCAAGTTTTAGCATGCTAACATGCTTAACTATGATGGTAAACATGATGATGGTAAACATTATATTTGCTACACATTGTTATGTTAGCATTATCATTGTGATTATGTAAGCATGTTGAGGTTAACATTTCATTCAAAGCACTGCAGTGCCTAAAGCCTCACGTAGCTGCTAGCATGCTGAAGACTCTTTTCCCAATAGGGCATTCTTTTTGGAACCTACTACAATCACTGAAATGATGAGTGTCTAATCTGTTCATATTCTTGTAACTTTTGATACGACTAGCAGTATATGAATATTTTACACAATGCTACCATCCACGGGCAAAATGGTGTGTGGTAAAAGGGAAAACAATACTTATAATGTATTAATTAAAATTAATATTAATATTTAGTAATGCACAATAATACAACTGACTTAATTAGAGAGTTTCTATATTCATTTGTTTCACATATTTAACGAGACTTTTTTGGTGTGTGCAGGGAGAGTTGGGACTGAAATATAAAAACATGGGAAATTAGGATTGAAAATGAGAGAGCAAGCGTGGTTGAAGAGATTTGAGACCGAGGCGTAGACTTTTTATTTTTACACTGTTCCCTCTTAAGCAGCATCACAGGAAGGAGGGGAGCATAGAGAAAAGAGCCTGTGGCAGCGGTGGAATATCTAAAGGGGGAGCCGGAGAGAGCTGGCTTCCTCCCAGCTGTGTAACATCACACTCTACCTTATGCAATTACACTTTACATACAGTTTATACGTTCTTCCCTTTGAAGAAAGACTATAAGTGGCTTTTTAAGATGCTTTGAAATTAAATAAGCAAGTAATTAGATGAGAAAAACGAGGAAGGGGTGTTGTCTTTGCTTAATTTGAGGACTAAATGGGATTGCAAAGAATACTTATTAGACAGGAGAAGGATTGCAGGTTCTTCAGTAATGAGTGGTGGGATAAAGACTTTAAGAGATGCAAGAAAAACTTGTGTTTGTAAGGGAGGATTTAATCCAGATATCCAAAAGGACAAAGTACTGTAGATGAATGACCGAGAAAGTGAGAGAGATAATGCGAACAGTATTTCATCATGAAAGCTTATTTGAATAAAGTTCCTCAAACATCGGCCTGTCCATCACGGTTCCAGCAGACTTTCTTCTCTCTCATTATGGTCTCCTTTGCGTGTCACTCTTCCTTGTCTGAAAACGGTGTCCAAAATGATGCCAGCATTAACAAAAACCATTTTCTCTCTTCTCCATTACTTTTCTCCTCCTATCTTCTGGCTCCCCCCCACCCAGACTTTATATCTATACTTTTTGCACTTTTAATATTCTCCCCTTTCTACCCTTTCTCCTCACTTTCCCTCCTGTCCCGCTTTTGAACTGCAAATCTGCCACCATGACTGCCGCTAAGGCCACATCTAAAGACACACACGTACTCACACATGCTGAGAGCAGGGAGACGCACACACACACACACACACACCTCTGTTTTCAAGCTTACACATTTCCGGCAGCTATAATTACCATATGCAAATAAGATCAACAAATAAACCATCTCATCCTACTGGGCGACAGCATATAAGATGTAAAAAAACTAATTCAGGAGCTCATTTAATTAGAACAGAGGTGATGAGAGAGATTCACCTACCGCTCCCTGCGCATGGCACTCTCTGTCATAAATGTGTATCCACTGTCAATGTTCCCCATAGGCCTGAATTACCAAAGTAATTATGGTTCCTGGTACTTTACCCATTTTCCAAAAAAAAAGGCACCTATTGCTGATTTAACATAGGTGCTGTAGTCAATCGCTTTCTGAAGGCAACATTTTTGAAGTAATGCCAGCATAGCTGGTCTGCCCCTATCTTTTCTGCCGATCTATGAAAATTACAGCCATCTTGAAAAATAGCCCTATTAGTGCGTCACGGCAAAGCAGCGCAGACCTGTGAAGTTTTAGATACCATGCAGGATGTTTGAAGTTCAGTGTGTCCCATAGTTTCATGATAAGCCTTCAGGGCAGTTCACATTTGGTCAAACCTGGCTTAAACAGTGTAGCATACCTCCTGTATCACTATGGGTAACTGCGTTTGAAAGCAAAGAGTAAAAGATTAAAAAAGATGGAGAAGAAGAGGGAGTCTGTTAAGTAAGATCCCATTGTTTTATATAGTGGATATTATATACAGAAGGTAACATACCAGGTAAATGTTCATAGTGAACAATATGAGAAATCTTTGCTAACTGCACATTCCAGTGAACACTAAGTGTGTTTCCATGTGTGTTTTATGCCTTTTTATGTGCATTTTGCTTTTGAGCATAAAAAACTGACAGAAGTTAAAAAAAACAATCAAACCTTGAAATATAGCAAAACAATTTTTACGCTTGGCTGATGTGTAAAAGTTGGTGTATTAAAAAATCAGTCCAGGGTCCAGTGCCAGGGTCAAAGTGGGCGTTCCTCCAAACTGGAGAGGAATTCTAAAGGTTTAAGTTTTTCATTAGTATGATGTGTTCACTCATATACAGCAAAGGTTGAGGGATCCGAGGGGATAAGTTCAGTTCTTATTTGCCTTTATTCAGAGGAGTTTGCATGATAATAATTCTCAGGATTTCAAAATTTGGCTCTTAGCACTATGTTGGCTTTGTATCCTTTTACCCTGTGAGGCTACCAGCATGAAATAACATGTTCAGCAGCCGTTTTTGTGTGTGAACAAATGATTCCCCTTTTCATAGGCTGACCCAAAGGAGTTGATTCGATTGGTCACACAGCATGTGTCTGCATATTCGGGTTGGCCGGAGGAGCTGCAAAAGTTGATCAACCAGCTGCATGTGTACAACGAGCGTCTGACAGACTTTACCCAGGCCCAGGTCTTACAGGGGCTGGGCCGCGGAGTGGATGTCCAGCGCTTCAGCTCAGACTCCGACTACAAGAAGGAGACCATCCTTGGCCTCACAGAGTAAGTAGGGAGGGGACTTAATGGAATATACCATCAATACCATGTTTCCTCAACTGAATGACTAAATTCTGAGTTCAGTTGTTTGCTGGAAATGAATGTAGTTGGAAATAATCATACATGCAGTGGGTTTTTGATGCAGTCGTTAAGGTGTGCTTCATTTAGTCTGAGATTTTTTATACCACATATTTATATGAGTGGGAGTACTGGCTCTTTCTGCTTCAGTGAGGTGAAATCTGATCTTTACATTCTTCCTCTCTGCATGTGTGTCTGTATGTGTTTAGGACACTGGATGACGGCGTGTACAGGATCGCTCTGTCTCTGGCTAAGCGTTACAGTGTTCCTCTGTGGGAGGTCTACATGACTCACCTCGAGTTCCTCTTTACTGATAGCGGGTACACACACACCCACACTATCACACTATCACATAACCTCTCCCTGAGCATTTATTCATTTCATTTTTTTCATTTTATTTCATCACTTTTGCTTTCTCATCAGTTAGAAATATTTAGTCTGTCAATGTGCATTTGAAATGCCCCTAAAGTGTGCTCGTGTTTTGATAAAGAAACGTGTCTGCTTATGTATTCCCATGTCTATTAAGTTTTGTATGTGCACACGTCATTGTCCCTCCTGTATTTAAAATGTAAAAAAAAAACGTGAATTTAAGTAGCACCAATGCCTCTGGGTTATGATGAAACTCGCCTACATAAAAAGCATACTTAAGAGTAAATCAAACATGTTGTGAATGTGTGTGCATATGGTTGTGTTTGTGTCTTAGTGGGAGAGAGGACGTGAGTGTGTCAGAGTCTATTTCCATAATTTATTTGCTCTCTGACTTCATAGCTGGTGATCTGACTAGCTCTGCACCTTTCCTTGTTTTAATAGAATGCCTTTTCAGCAGAGTCGAGATGTGTGTGTGTGTGTGTGTGTGTGTGTGTTTGCGTGTGTGTGTTTGCGTGTTTGCACGCACACGTGTGCATCTGTGATAAATATCCCCCTGTCACATTCTGATATAAGGAAATGGTTTATGGACTCCACTTAACGATAAATTACAACCTGTACCTTCTTCAGACCATACCGCAGCTGCTGTGTGTGTGAGTTTCCACCAAAATCTCAAGATCATGACAAATGCGTGAAGAATATTCATACTATAATCTTGACTAGAAGCATCAGCAATATGCATATTGATTTAACGGATGGATGGACACAAGGACTGAAATAAATAGAGCAGAGGGGGGATAACAGAAGATGGGAGATGTGAAAGTTAGACTTTTATTGATCCCTGTAGGGAAATATATTCTTTGCCTTTCACTAATCCCAACAGTTAATAGTTTCAGCCAGCCACAGTGCAAGTGTGGGATCAAGTCCAATTCTGAGGTCAGTGCTTGGGTTAAGGTCAAATACAAGAGTCTTCCTAATGCATTTGTTTTACATTAATTTGGCATGCAATTGTCCAAAGTGGTTTACAAGAAGTGCATTCAAAATTAAAAGGTTGAAGAACTAGATGAAGGTGCAACCCTCACAAATAAACAGAAAAAAGCGAGTTAGAGAGCCTGCGGCGAAAGACAGTGACTCTGATGTTCAGTGGGGAGTTCATTTCACCAGCGTAGGGCTAGAAGAAAGAAAAGGCTTGACCGAGATGAGCGACTGCAAGGTCCTCTGAATGACAGGACAGCCAAACGTCCAGAGGCAGAGGAGCGCATTGGTCAGGCAGGAGTGTAGGTGTGACCATGGCTTGGAGGTAGGCAGATAGTTTTCTTTTTTCATTGCCATGTAGCCCACACCGTGTCTTGAAGTGAATGCGAGCAACAAAAAGGAACCAGGATAGTGACAGGAGAAAGGGGAGTGGTGTTGGAGAACTTTAGTAGGTTGAGCACCAGGCAGCCAGCAGCATTCTGGGACTGCCATCAGAGGTCTGATGGCAGACACAGGGGCGCAAGAAAGGGAGTTGAAGTAGTCCAGGAGGGAGATGACAGATGCATGAATGAGCATCTGGTCAGCCTACCTAGTGAGGAAGGGGAGAATCTTCCTGATGTTGTACAGAAGGAATCCTCAGGAGGCAGGCTACTGCTGAGATGTTTGATAAGAACCATAGTTCAGCATCCACCGTCACACCCAGGTACCTTTCTCTCCAAATACATGTAGGTTAGACAATGCCTAATTGGGGCAGTGAGATGACTGTACTAATGAATTAGAATTTTAATCTAGCCGTAGCTTTTAAAAAGCAATGTACACTGATTAATTATTTGACAAAAATGATTAAGATGGAACCGGTTTCTTTCCATTAGAGTGATCAAACATGACTCTATTGCAGAAGAGCAGAAATACTTACAGTACTGATATTGGGTATAATAACAAAAAAACTTTTAGTACATGAGTTCACCAAAGATCTGATGAGACTGATCTTGAAAAATGAGCACACATGGTAAACATATGGTCAGAGGGACAAATGGAAAAATGCATAAATGTATTTCAGTTCAAATGAGTAGAAAGAGCTGCCACGCCTTCATTGTTAAGTGTTACAAAAACAGGATGTAGAGAAACAAAGGTCATTAGATAGAAAAATAACCACAGAATCAGTGTGTGCGGGTGGGGGGGCAGGGCAGGTAGATGGAGGAAGAGGAGATGGATGATAGAGCCAGAGTATCCCTGAGACAGTCCTATTAACACTTCAGAGGAATCAATGCGCTGCTCAACACAACCGTCGTCAGCTGGTCTCTGTGTGTGTAGGTCTTTGTAGATTCCCTCAGGGCCCCTTAACGGACATGAATTTCAGACAGTTTTATTGACATTTTAATGACAGCATTTAAATGACTTGTCCAAAAACAGAAGGGGTGTTGTCATGTTACTCAGAAATCACCTGGCAATTCAGTTGTACCCGATCTCTGTTATTTTTCAAGCTTTGAATGTTAACCCCTAGGTCACCCATCCAGATTCCTTCTTGTATATTTTGTATGCTTGATGAATTCAGATTGAATAAATGAAACTTGGATTTCTTTACACATTTTTAAACAACACAGCTTCAAGCTCCTCATTACAGTTCCTACCCACTGCCAGCAGCTGGTTGTGCTTGTTTTTTTTCCACAGATCAGTGTTTGCCCGTGATGTGAAATAAGTAGTCTTTTGTGGCACCTTCCCTTCTGACTCATCCTCAAGATGTGTTTGACTTTAAGCCTAATGAATCCGCAGAGGCAGAGAGGATACATTTGAATTCTGTACCAGCTCTTTCCAATTGTACATCTGGTGACCTCATCTGGCAAATAAAAGTTCAAACTATATCAGAATTGGTTACACACCCTTTCAGTCTTAACTTTTTGGCTTCCCTGGCAATTGATAAGAACCTTTCCACTCCTAGGTAATAATGTCATGGATCAATAGAAACAAATTTTCCTACAATACCAAATATCAAAGTGTTGTAAAGACCCCTCAAATAAGCTAAATCTACTTCATTTGAACCGTACTTCTACTTTGTTCTGTCTACACCAGGCTTTTGCCACTTTAACCTTCCAGGGACCTTGTAACATGCAAATTATATCAATACTTTAAGAACATTGTGAGCTGCAGTCACCCCTGCCACAGCAGAGTTCCTCCCTCTTCCTTCTGCCACTGCAGTATTACCTCAGCTTTTTCATTTCTTAGTAGGTTTGGTCTTTCATGTTGCATGTTCTGTATTTATTTATTTATTTTGTTGCAAAAAAATAATTATTAAGATGTGATTGACTGTTGATTTTCAATATCACGTGATTTTTACAAACTTCTACAAAAGTCGTTTCTTTTTGGCATATGCATGAGGATGTTGAGTAGAATAAAAAAGCACATTTGTAGCATTCAGTGGGAATGTGGATCATGCTGTTGGATCACAGGTTAGGAACGGTACACTCTGTGTTCAGCTGCAGTTTTTTGGTGCTCTTGGTTCTGATGTTTAAGAATTGTTGACGTGCTGTCCACAAAATCTTGACATGACAAACCATGACCATAACCTGGAGCATGACGGTAAGAATGCTTCTCCGAGTCATAGGGGAGAACCAGGGAAAGCAGGATGTGGACCCACAAAAACAACTGCATAACCTTTGGTTTAGTAATAAAAAACTGAATTGAAAGAGGGACTATTTTAGACAGGGGCAATCAGGTTTGACACTTCAAACACAGCAGTCAGTCCATTTATGCCATCAGCTTCTCATTTAACCTGCAGTTTCTAACTGCTGCATGCCAATGTTGACTGGTTGTGCTGCTTTTTCCTTCCTCCTTCTCCTCAGCCCCTCTCGGAGTCTGCATGTGATAATATCTTTGTATAAGCTCTTTGGAAATGATAGATGTTCCATATAAAAATCAATTTCTTGCTTGAAATGGAACACATGTAAAATGTATATGTTAGCACTCTAGCAGCATGACTTGAGACACCATCATCGGGTCCAAATATACATTTGTTTAATACTTTGGTTTATACAAATACCTGCAAAACTAATGACATTTTCATCAGCCTCAATTGTACTTGTGGGTTAGTGCTATTTTGCAAATCTTAACATTCTATCACGCTAAACTAAACTTAATAAAGACTTAGTAAAACGGCTATAATCAATATTTCGATATTAACAACATACGTTCTTGAAAGGGGTCGCTTGTAGTGACAAACCCGTAGAAGTGTCTGCAGTTCCCTTCGGCGCTCTATAGTGCTTTATATCGACTTTTAACTCATTGGTTTAGTTTTACGACCTACACAGCTTTACTGTTTTGGTTCGCTCTCGCTGATTAGCCCAGTTTTCTAGAGGAAGCAGGCAGATGTTTTCAGTGAAAAAGCTCTGATAGAACCAGTTAGCGCTACTTTCCCAGCACCAAATGGCAGACAGACAAAGAGCATTTAGCAGCCAAGCATATATCCCTCAGAAGCTGGAGACTGAATTGTGGTCTTACATTCAGAAACAGAAAAAAGACCTCCAAATAAATGCTAATGTTGCTCCATATCTGTTGATGTGTAAATAGACAACTGTTTTCTAACATTTTTGTCATACTAATTTAAAAGGTGATAAAATGTAATTGTTGTGTTCACAGCCTCTTTCTGCTGCCCCAAATTAGCCAAAAAGCTGTTATTGCAGGTTTAAAATTATATGTATTGTGTTCCCAATGTTCCCAAATGAAATTATCAGTTATTTAAGTGTTAATTTCTGTGTAAGTGTAATTGCTCATATTTAAGTATAGTTAAGACTTTTTTTATTTTCATATGAAATCATAGATAAAAAGTTTTAAATGTAGGGCTTGAGATACATGTACCCTAATAGTATATGACTCTTTCCTAAGTATCCACTGTAGTGCCTTTGTTTGCCAATGGTGTGTAAGGACTTGGTGTTGGTGCATGTTTTTGCTGTGTGTGTAAATGTGTGATAGGCAGAAAAATATTGCCTTATAATGAAAAAGTGAATCAGCTGTATGCCTCTCACTGTCCTCTAAAAAAGAATGTGTCCTTGTCCTTGTCCTGTACTAAACTCTACAGCACAAAAATCATTTTATAACCCCCTTCTGGACATTAATCTTTAAAAAAATTAGCAGCATAGATTGTAAAAAACCCCCCAAAAGAAACGTCTTGAATAAATTCAATTAACAATGGCATGTTGAATAATCATCACTGCTCCGCCAAAGCCCTCCTGCAGTTTAATTCTGGCAGATTACCACGTCAATTAAATATGCCTCTGAATTTAAAAATATTAGAAGCTTATTTTTGTTTGGACATGGTAGAAGAGGCAACAAAGAGAATATGGTAATGTAAGACGGGGAGGGAGAGAGGGATGAGAGAGGATATGAACAGCGCAGAGGCTGAGGAATACTCCAACGGAGTAAATCGGTTCCTTGCTCCGGCTTTTGAAACGGACAAGAAAAGATTATAATGAGAAGCTCCTTATATTACAGACACATGAACACAGCAGAGATAGAGTGGGAAATCGTCTTGCCTACAGAGAGAAATGCCACCAAGCGAGCCGCAGCATGCAGTAGTCTAGTTATAAAACAAAGACACCGCAGTGGAGGTAGGCCGGCGGAGGCAGACCTGGCTGCAAATAGAGGAGAGGTTGTGTTCTTACTGTGACGAGGCAACAGTAGAGACAGGGCTGCACTTCGTAACTCACTGCAGCCAATATCAAAGTCTTAGAAACCGAAGAAAAGGTTCTCTGGGAGAGAGGGAGGACTGCTGTAGACCAGCTGTTTAATGCCCCTAAACAGCCCTACCTGGGCAAGTTGTTGTTTCTCTCACCATTGTTCTCTTGCCTTGGTGCTTCCAGTCACTTTGGAGCTAATGCAATTAAATAGTGAGACATTAGACTGGGATCTCAGGATGCCTGTGAGTGTGTGCACTTAGGAAAGAGACGAGAGGAAAAGTGACTGAGAGAGTCTTTACTTAGAGTTACTTGTTCTGTTGACTCCAGTCTTCTTCGAGCCCCCGTTGTGAGGATGATTAGTGTTATTTACATTATTGAGCTTATTGTCAGCTGCCTCCACACTGCTGCCGCTGTCTATATTTTTTTCATTAGCAAAAGCCTCCCAGCTAGCTCTGATGGAGAGCCCAGAGGAAACATTGTCCTCTTTGATGTTGTCCCGCTTTAACAGATAAACAGACTTGCACACACACACACACACACACACACACACACACAAACAGACTAGCAGCCAGCTGCAGATTGCTCAGAGCCCCTCTGTGACTGCCAGGAACTAGATTTCTTGTGCCTTTGCCTTTTCATTCTTTGTATCTTTCCTTGTTTAACCTTTGTTTGTGGTTCTCTTGAGGTTTTTCCTTTCCCGATTCTCCTCTCTCCGGTATTGCGCTTGATTTCTTTTCACTTGTCCTCTCGTTTTTAAAGACCACCTGCTGCTGTTGTCTGAGTTTTGTGGTAAAACATGTTTTCGGAAAAAAGCAAAGCGGTGCACGAGTCGTGCGCAACCTGAACATATCGCGGAATATGTTTCCACATACGTTTTTTTTTTTTCTGTCTATTCCCTTCTCTTCGTCTTCCCTTTTTCAAAATTCAGCCCCCAGTTTTTATGTCTGAGCTTCTTAAATGTATTCTCAGTTGTAATCTATGAATTCCTCATCTCTTTTTTTGAGGGACTGCATCTTTGGTGATAAGCCTGCAGATCGCTGTGCTGCCTTTGCACCCAGATTTCAAATACTACTTTTCAAGCAAATACTCTCCAGTGCTGCTTGTCTTCCTCTTGTGATTTCTTTTTTTTGTTGATGAAATTTGGCTTTTTGTCAGTATTGCTGTTTTCTCTTATCTGTTGCAGGCATGGTGGCTATTGCTGCTTATGTGAACAACGTAGATCTTAATTTGTGGCTTTCTAACAAATTGTTGTTTCTGATGCCAGAAACGTACCGTCAAGTGTTTTACATCCTGTGTACCAATGGATGTTTTACATAGAGAAGACATATCTCACACAGCAGCCGCATACAGCAGCAAATGTAAACTTGAAATGGGATGGATTATTGTTGTGTGTTTTATATTGCTATGAAAGCTTTATGGATTATTGCATTCCATGTGGAATTGGCAAAAACATTCAGTTACATACACTTGTGGTTTTATTCTCTTCTCATGTGCTCCTTTTTCTCCTCTTTTCACACACCTAGCCTTTCCACCAAAGACATTGAATCCAGAAGTGAGTCCCTCGGTCTGTTTGACACTTTGAAGTGTAACCCTCAGGACTTTTACAACCACATGACCAAATACGTTCTGCGTACTGTTGAGGGATCCGACATGGGCCGCCTGCTCTACTACTACACCTTGCTAGATGCTGCAGGGTGTGAGCCTCACGTCACCACCACCATTAAGCCAGACTCCCATGTCAAACTGCTCAAGAAGCTTCGAGCTGTTGCCAACGGTAAGACATTTTTACTTTTTTTTTTTCTCTCTGTCATTGTAATGCAGATGGACCAACTGCTACATAACTAGTATGTGGTTTACAGGAAGGACAAAAGGCAGGCATAATATGCCTGTTGTTATCACTAAATTGTAACCAATGAATGCAGATTGCATCTATAATTAATTTCAGTCAGTGCTGATTAGAGCAGTAATGAAAACACATTTTACTACAACCAGTTATATATCAACATTTGTTCAACACTTTCTAACAATATGGATAACTACTGTGTAATTATCTGTATTTATGAAATATGCACACATTTTTTGTGCAGTGATCTGCATGAGCTACATTTCATAAAGAAAGGAATTCGTTTGGTCTTGGTTAACAATGGCGCTGCTTAGAAAACTCTAACTTAGTAAGACCATTTCTACTGGTACAGAATCAACGGAAGCATCCATTTGCCAATCAATTAACACTGTTTCTGAGAAAAAATAGGTGAAACAAGTCTTGTATTGCAAGGATTAATGCCTCTATTGTTGGTGGAAAATCAGCCGCAAGCCTTTAAGTTCAAGAAATCAACTCCTGTGTTAAAGACTTGAACATAATCCCTCTTGACATGATTGATGACTCATATACAGATGTTGACATTCTTTCTAGCTGGTAGATAACGTCAAGTCACTGTCATCTAGAAAATAATACAACAGCTGAATGCCTAAATTTGTGGCGCCAGATAAAACTAGCAAAATCCTTATATTTCTCTGGGAAGTGACAAATTAAATACCTATACTTCAGATGTATTTTATCTCTGTCCTTTGATCTTATTCGCTTTTTCTTTTTCTCCACCATCTCTCATGTAAGTTTCCAAAATTGAAAAGTAACAGGATTGAAACAAACACAACTATTCACATTTTCTTGTAAACGACAAGCGAAGCAATCCACTTGTATTAGTTGTCAATCTACGTGACACACCAAGCACCTGAAACAGCCACAGCATCGCAGTAAGATGCTGTTTCCACTTAGATTTCTGTGGCAGCACCCTCTCCAAGGACGTCATGTCCAGGTTGTAGCATGTCACCGGTTCAGCGGTCCGGTTAGAGTGCTCAAACTTTGTTATGTACGGGTGGAGGTGGTGTCACTTCTCGATGAAGTTCAGTAAAGGTCAGCTGGGTGTCAGCTGTGTTTTCACGCCTCACTTCCTCCCTCTGCTCCTGATAACACCACAGCTTTTACTGGTGACACATGTCTCTGTTTAACACACATACACACACATTTGAGTCATCTACATCAAGACTTTGATGCATTTCTGCATAAACTAACAAAATTACACTTTACTTTAAGCTCACACTTCGACTATATTTTAGCTCCACTCACACACAGTTACCTTATCATATCATTATATTACCAACTGACTTCTTGCTAACCCCCATTACTGTTGCTCAAGCTTTCCTATCCAAAAATTCAATTTTCAATGAATTCCTAATTGAAATTACTTTTGAAACAATGGTTCCTTGATTTCAGACAGAGGTTGACTAAAGCAGGTTTCTCAAATGTGGCTGGCAACTGTTGATTTTTCCCAGCTAAAACAGTTGCTGTCAGACTTCATCAGCTGTAGCTAGCTAGCTAATTAAGCTAATGTTAGCTCTGTGAGTTGGGTGAACATAGTCTTTATCTTACTTAATGTCTCCAGCTGACTCTTTTTAAATGGGAATCTTGTAAAAGGGGTCTTAAAAATGCACTTGATTGCTACATACATTATATTGTGCTAAAAGATGAAGGCTAAAGCTAAGCGTCCCAGGCTAAAAGTACATCCTTACAGGCTAATGGTCCATGGTCAATGGTAACTTAACTCTCACTTAATGTTAGCTGGGGTAACTGGAGTGAAAACTTCCCCAAATCCAAAACAATTAGGGCAGAGTTGCTAACATTTTACTTTAAACTCTGATAGCATCAAGGACCAGCTCCTACACAGTAGGGAACTACTACAGTGGATGTGGTGTCGTGAACAACAACCATAAACCCCACAAACATATGTAGTTAGTTTTTTGTGTTCCCACACCTGGGATGTAGAGCTTGGTTACTACTGAAGGAAGTAAGCTATTTAGCCGGACATGCTAACAATTACAGCTGACTTTTAACACTGTTTAATCCATTTCATGCACTTGTGCTTTTTGGTTTTGAAAAGGTGAACAAAAAAACTCTCAATGCAGACTGTATAGCCTACGTTTCACACTTTGTAGATGAACATCTGCTGCGTGTGACCTAACATCGTTGTAAGCTAGTTAACGCTGCTGATACTTGCTTAGTTGCTCTTACTAGAGCTTCAACATAAAGAGAAATCCAAAGTTCATTTGGGCCGCAATGCCTAGTTGCGGTTGCTAAGCTATGATTGGACAATAGCTGTTTGGGGTCAAGCCATCAATTGCACTACTGCAGCAAAAGTAAAACTACCAGATTAGCACTCACTCATACATACATACATACATACGTACTTCACCAAAGGGATTAATACTCGTGTCCTGGCACTTACGCTGATACTTGATGACATTAACACTTACAAACTAACACTCTCTGTGTCGCTCTCACACACACTACTAAAACTTAACCCACACATTCACACTCCTGTTGCAAAATTGACACACAGGCTGTTGGGGTGTCTCCAGGGCCACCAACTTTCTACTAACATTCACCGACTATACGACACACACACACACACACACACACACACACACACACACACACACACAAAAAATTACTAATTTACAGTCCAGAACTGACACATGCAGACATAGAGACACTTACGAGGGATACAAACAGCGT
>JAVQJL010097895.1:0-20350 GCA_036024295.1 Nannoperca obscura
ACACACACACACACACACACACACACACACACACACACACACACACACACACACACACACACACACACACACACACACACACGCTGCTGTCCAGGAGCCTGAAGATGATGAGAGTAGCAGTGCCTGTTGGGATGGCGTGTGCTGACTACAGAGAGTCTACTGTGCTGTGCTGAAAGCCACATTTCTTTTGTTATCGGTCAGATGGCACTGTAAGTCTCAAAATATATGTTGCTGTACAGGCCTGGAGCAAATTTTGTCTTTTATAACAATCTACAGACATTTCCACATCCCAGGATCAAGTTGAAAAGGAGCCATTGAGATCTGAACCCACACCAAACAGCGTTGATCAGATTAACAGTCCAGTCTGTCGAGGATCTGATCCCACTATTTTCACAAAACCACTTCCTTGGTATCCTCAAAAGGCTAATAGTGTTGGGCAACAGGTGGCCTGCAAATTACAAGTGCTGCTGGCCAAGGCAGCCAACCAATGTTGTTTATTGTCACACAGGAAAACCGTGTGGACATCCAAAGGCAATTCAAAATCATAGTTTATACTTGATGATTTTACGCTCCTCTGCAGCTGTGCAGGAGTTACTAGCCTGGTAAGTGAACCAGTAAGTCAACACCAAGCTGATTTAGCAATTGTTGTTTTTACTTCTGACCTTTCAGCAAGCAGCCATCATTCTGTGACTGTACTATATCATCCTTATGGGTGCTTTTTTACAGTTAATGTGTGAAAACCAGCAGCTGTTTTGTCAAAAACCACGCAAAAAGCATTTCTCAAGTGGCAAATGAGAAATTCAAAACATCCTGCTACTTAAAAAAACATCAAAATGACTTGCACTTAAGTCTATGCATTTTCTCATACCACACCGTGTCCCATCCCCAAATATAAACCCTCCCTCCTGTTTCACAGTGCAACTACCCTAAATTCCTCCTGCAGGGAGTTTAACTGCTGGTGGTTCACACCTCTCTACAATGCCCACGTTAGGGGGTCCAGTCCTCTCACCTCAGGATAGAGAGGCTGTTCTATTAAACATGGTGATGTGGGGGTGAAGCAGCTGTTGAAACACTTTGTCTGTGCACAGCTCACACATACATACAAATGCACACACACATCCAGAGACAGTGATGGCCAGAGGTTAAATTTCCATCTCAAATAATGTTATATGCTAATAATTTGATGCTTATTTGAATTTCAGCCAGTAGAATTTCATAGTGCACGGGCGAACTATGGTGAAAGTTACTTATTGCTATATAAAGGATAGACTTTATCAAGTTACCATAGATGTGAGTCATTTAGTGACCTGGGGTTAAAACAAACCAGGCCTGCTGGCAGTCAGAGATTAAATCTAGCAAAGTATGAGTCAAGACGACCCTGACCAATAGCCAACTCCATTCCAAAGTAGACATGACGTCCTCTGGGCATTCCCAATCCAGTACAGCAGACGTGACAGCAGGGTCGACAGGCTTTAAACACATCGTCACCATGCACATCGACATCTTTTTCCAGTGAAACACACACAGGCTCATTATTTAACCAACAGACCAGTAAAAGACAGACAGGCACTTTGTGTTTGAGACAGACTGCCGTGTAGCCATGTCAGTCCCGATTGACCTTTACAGCAACAGACACTAATGTTCCCAACCTGCTGGCCTGATTATCATAGGTGCACACAGTTTGACAACAGAACATTAAAGCAGCTTTCAGAAGACCAATAAATTAAGAAAGAATTGAGTCATAGTGAAAAAGTCCTCCAATGGAAAACAGTAAACAATTTCTGCCGTCAGACAAAGAACTCCATTGTCTGCATGCAAGAACAAGAACCTGGATAAAGAAAAGCTTGGCAGCCCAAATACACAAGCTGTGCTCCCGTAGCTCAAACACTTACTGGTTTCATTTAGGAACAAGTCCATAGAAAAGGACACCAATGAAAACAATTACAGAAATAAGACTGATCATATATGGAGAGAGACCTCAGTGTAGACAGGGAAAACACTGCGTCAGTGGCCAGAAGAGACTCCAGTGCAATGTCAATATTAGTTTAAGTCTAACCCTTTTTGAGAGGGTAAACTTCAGGAGAGTGACCTACATGGACTGGCTGACCTCAACATGTGCTCATCATGGTCAAACCATCCATGAGCTAATGCATGTCGCCGACAGGTCACTGAAACACATGCATGGACTGGAACATATTAATATGTTAATCAGAGGGTCTTCCATCATTGGTCACCATAGATTTTCAATGGCACTATAATCTCACTCAGTTTAGAAAAGTCCAAAAGGTATTTAAAATGTATGATTCCTCAAAAGTCCAACATTCACTTGTGGACAGGCACCAGAAGCTGTCTCGTCCTCTCATACACTCCAGGACAGGTCTGTTATTATTTACAGTCCCTGACCTTTGACTCCTTCTATCTCAGTGTGATCCACTCCCTTATCCCTGCCTGTCTCCGGAGAAAGTCAAAGAGGAGTCAGTTACTGTTGTTTGATTATTAAGTGTTTGACGAGAAAGTCAGCCCTCAGAAGTCCTACCCATGACATAGAGGATGGTTTGCGTGGGGACTGACGTGTGTGAGAAGTTCATCTTCTCACATATAATAACAAACACACACCATCCTCTTGCCCTTCCTGTGTGTATCTGACAAGAGCTGTCACACGCAGTTCACAGACACTATCCTCCGGCGTTCTTTCACGGTGGGCCGCTTGCCAGTGTCCTTAATTTTATTACACTAGGCCGAAGGGCATGACAGACCCGCATATATAAACTCGTTGTCAAGCATGGGCGTCAAAGTGGGAGAAAGTAAGCCTTTGTGTTTGTAGGCCTGACAGGGGCATTTATGGAAAGGAGAACTATCTTCCTCCCTTGTCTCTGAATCTACATCTGCCATCTATCTCATTTTGCCAATGTACCGCTGTAGTCCAACCAATGATGAACACAAGTTTTTCAAAAGCAGCAACAATTTTACTCATAGGGTCAGAGCCAGGCTAACAGCAGCTCATCCTTAAAAGACGAAAGTCCCCGTGCAACCCTCGACTGACCTCACCCAGGGATTCCAGCTACTCCCCCACTCCCCATGTCTCCGAAGTGTGGGCGATGATGATGTGACGGCAAAAACAAGCGATAATAGAACCTAATTTCGTGACTCCACTGATATGTTTTGATGTGTCAACTTCTAAGAAACTGTGAATGAAAAGTGGCAGATGTGTGGTTTGAAGATAAAGCAATGACTCATGGGCTTAAATCTGCTCTCTCTAACTTTTGTGTTTGACATTTGACTTCTGAATACATATCATCCACAGGAAGATTACAGGGCACTGGCATGAAGTAAATTACATTCAAACATTATTCCTGCTCTGCACATACAAACCATTGTCTCATCTCCTCCTCCGTAAGCACGGTGTCTCAACAGTAGAACAGTTCCGATTAAGTCATCAGTAAGATGACGTCTTCTCTGTCTCACACTTAATGAGACGAGGAAAGATGATGGGGAGAGAGGCTAGACAGTGGGGGGGAGGTCTAGGATATGGATGAATTAAAAAGCACTGCAGAATGACATCAGCATAGGACGAAGTAAGGAGGGGGATGTTGGAGAGAGAAGAGGGGTCCCTGCATTCAAGCTTCACGTCCTAAATCATACTGCACTCCTGAAGTTGTTGCTTCCCAGGCAGAGAAATGAAGACCAATAGCAGCAGGCTTTTAAAAAGACAGCGAGGGCCAGGGGAAGAGGGGGGAAATCTCCCCATGTCTGAGTGTCTGTCGTCCAGGGAAGTGGGGAGGAGAAACAGGGAAACTAGAGCTGCTGCTGGCGAACCACTCAGCACAAAGCCCTCTCTCAAATCCCAGCATGCTGGCTGGTTGAACAGTGGGCCGAGCTGTGCTGGTGCTCAGCAGACACAGACTCAGCCAGGAAGTCTGAGTGAAACCTTGACTGCGGCAGCATAACCTTTTGTTAATGATTATTACAATTACAGGGTTGGGTCCAAGGCTCACCAAAATGCACAGGATGGGTAGCAACACAAATGCAGATCTGTTAGAAGCTAAATTAACCCATGCTTTGCTTTTTGCATGCATCCCAGTTGATATGAAGACTGTATGCTCATAGGACAGTCAGGATGTCCCACACTATTATTTTCTCCTCATACTACTGCGGAATTAGACCTGACCACAGGCATGTATGCATGAGTTTAAGTCCCTCAAAATGACTGGTGCCAGAATCTCTTAAGGAAGAATTCAGAGACAATCACAGCATGCTGGGGGTCACAGGGATTACATCCCAACTGAGCATGGAAGCATCCAAATCAGCAGCAGCATTTCAGACCATTAAGATGTGATTGCTAAAGGTTGCAGTTAACAGGCTTTTTCTGGCGTTTAAAGTTGAGAGCATATTAAAAGGTCAGAATTAAATGTAATTTTATGGCGCAATAAGATTAGGATCCGAGGACTAGTCCAAAAGGTGTTGGTCTTTGTTTGGGTTCATTCTTTGAATGATGAAACAGAAACTCTTTTATATTAGCATTTTTGGGGGTTTTAACCTAGAAGACATTTAGAACACAGTTGCAATTTTCTGAAAGTATTCAGTTACAGTGAGTTGTGTGAGGGCGTGTGCGTAAAGCATGTGTCCAGAAATCACAGTATGTACACAAAACCCATTTACTGTCATAGTCTGGACAACATCAAACTGAATTCTGCACCCCCTCTCGGAAACTATAACATCGGAGTTGTAAAGTGGTTCTGAAGTTTGGCTAAAACAAAACCTTTGACAAAGTCCAAAGGAAAGTTCGCACGCAACATATTTGTGTACAATTGTGAAGACGTGAAGTGCCCAGATGAAATGATAAACAAATGTTTCAGAGTTTATACTGTTGCTGAAAAGCCCATTCTTCTCTTTTATACTTAAAAAAAAGGAAAGTGATATCAAACTCACCTGGAAGAATCGGCCAAATAAAAATCAACAGCATATCCGAAGTAGCTCCCTTTAGGTCCGCTGTAAACAGCTGGGTTCTCCACGTCTAAGTTGAACGCCTCGCAGACAGGCTGCGATAAAGTGAGTAATAGCCCGATGATACAAAGGAGCGAGCGGGCGAGAAGGGCCACTATCCGCGGCGTCTTTACGCGAAGTCGTTCCAAGCCCATTTTTTGAGAATAAATTAATCCACTAAAGATAGTTTTAAATGGCGAAATTGCCCCACTTTTTGGCGCTTTCGAGTCCGCAGATCAAGCCTGAAAACAGAGGTGGAATAAGGCTAAAACTGCATCCCTGTAACTCTAACCGTCCAGTATCTCATTAACGCTCCGTCAGCTCCTCTCAGCGTCCTCACTCCTCTCTCTGCTTCTCTCTCTCTGCCTCTCTCCAGGCCCACGCCTCCTCTGCTCACCTACTCACGATACATGGAGCAGGGTTTTCCCACAACCGTGACAAAGTTTGGAAGAGGAGGAGCCTGTGATTCCCTAAAAAACATTGAAAGGGGCTCTTCTCATCCACTACACTGTCTGTATGTTTACCAAAGTGGTAAATGTGGTACTTTTGAGTTCAGAGACTTTCCTATCAGTGACACTAAGATTATTAACCAAAAGAACAATGGGTCAAAAAAAACCTCCTTTTGACTTTATCTCACAGTTATCTTAAGCTTTTGAAGTGGCTGTCAGAGAAGGCAGGCTGTTAGGTGACAGGAAGGTCAATGAAGCTTCACATTTTGCAACTAATATATGATTGGCCATTTAGAAGCCTCTGCTGTCCATCTTGTGGATCTTTATCTCTCGAGGTTTTCACTGATAAGTCAAGAATTCAAACTGTTGTAAGGTTCTGTTTATTTCTCCCCTGTGAGCATTATTAGCCTTAATCCCAACTTTTTCAGTAATAGTTATGTATTCCCTTTTCTCTTTGCTAAAACCAGTAATATAAACTACCACTGCTCCACTGGTCAAAATAAACTTCCACGTCAAGACGTATTTGCACAACTCCACACTAATTATACCTTTATCACACACCCTTGCCACTCCATGTGTGATCCATGTGTATTTCTACCTAATTACAGCGTCGATCTGATTTGGGCATAAGATGTCCTCTGGTGCTCTTTTGGGGGGGTGTGGGAAGATTTCTTATTTCTGCCTCTGAGTCACACGAGACCAAGGAAAGTGGTTAGGCTGCGAAACGCAACTACTCACTGAAATGAGACCTTTAATAAACCAATCCTGGCCGGCTGGAATTAGTAACTGTTGGTTTAGCTGATTCACTTGAAGCCTCTGGGATTTAACACACAGGGGCCAAATTTGGCTGTGTGGCAGTAGCAACGTGAACTCAAGTCAAGTGCTGCTCGTATTAATAACTGGTCTGAAGCACCCCGACACTGACCGTAAACTGATGGGAGTAATCTGGGGTTGGGGTTGGCGGGGGGACAGTTCACAGCTGTTGGGGACACTTGATGGTTCAAAGCCCTAATCCTGGAGGGGTCTCATTCTGTTTTTAGGTGCACAGGATGAGATTGCACATGAAGGAGGGCCAGAGTTCAAGATGTGGTTGACAGAAAGAAAGATTATATGTAGCCATCGGAATCATTTGTAGTTCAAACTTTCCCTCTGAAGTCTTGGTTTGGTTCTCAGAAACACCATCATATTCAAACTATATGCATCTGCTCCCAAACACATTGGATTAAAATGATAGGTATGCTACTTCTGGATTTTCTGGATTTTCCAGATATTCTGAAAGTCTGAAGCTGAAGTGGTCATAGTCATATATACACAGTCCCATGACCTCATGTATGAGGTTGGTCAGAGGGGGCAAGCAAATACTTTGGAAATAGATAATAATGGTATCAGCTCTTAGTCACTGTCTTCTTTAGTGTCTTGCTGATTGAATAGCACAGCTCTTATGTTATCATCTACCCACAATGATCTATATGACATCTTACAGGATCAGGATTTGCGAGGAGAAATATTTCTTTCAAGTGTTGTGTCCCCTCTTTCTTATCACACACAGCTCTGTGAGTGTCACCTGGTAGCGACTTACCCCTACAAGCCAACGCATAGTGTGTTCCGTCAAGTATATTTTGTGTGTGAAGCCAGAGCCTGTTCTGCTTTCGGTGATGCGTAATTGGGTCTGGCTAACTGAACAGTATTTTCCATCTTGCTCCAACTGTGATTTTCGTTGAAAAAGTGAGTGTGGTTTTATTCCAATGCCTCTGCTTTGACTTTGTCACTTGGCAGCTATGGCAACAGATCTGAAGTGCAGCAAAGAACATTTCACACGACTCTACACAGCTGGCCAACTATTTTAAATATAGACCAGACACATTAGCACTTCGGCATGGCCAGGTTTATAAATATGTACAAGCACATGCATACACACTCATACATTAAGTCTCTTCCTTCGTGGTAACTCAGCAAATGTTTTCTGATATAGTGTGACAAAGTATTTATATTGCAAGAAAGCCACCACAAAGTGACATTATCCTCTGATAGTTATTAATATACAAAGATGTCAACTCAGTGCTCTCAGGCAACTTCTTCTCATTTGCTAACAGATATGGCTACACATGAAGGGAACCATCACTATCACCTGTCTGCCATCTCTAATACTTTCTTACCGAGAGTTAGATGAGAAGATGAATTCTACTCTCATATGTGAGAATTATTGAATTGAATTGATCTTCTCCTTTTTCTCTCTATAAGAAAGCAAACATTTCCCGAAATTTTGATCTACTGCTTTAACGGTAAAGCTTAAAGGAAAAGTTACCACTAGACAGATCCAAGCTAGCTCTTTCCCCCTGTTTCTAGTCTTTGTGCTAAGCTAAACTAAACAGCTGCTTGATGTAGTGGTGTCAATCTTCTCTTCTCAACTTTAGTTAACATAACGTCTACACAGGCTGGGTATTGAAAGCAGCATGTTAGCAGAGCAGCAATTAAAACAGAAGGAAATAGAAATTAAGCCTAAAAATACGCTGTAGTTCGCAGTTAACAGAGTTGAAAAGCAGGCCATTATTCTGCCTGTGTTGACAGCTGTATTGATTCAAATAAAACTGACTTTGTTCTGTCAAACGGGTGTTAGACATACAACTGAGAAACATGGCAGAAACCTCTCGTGTGCAGCCAACCAAATAAGCCCATTTCCCAAAATGTTGAACTATTCCTTTAAACTCTTGACTTCAGAATCAAAGTTGTGTAATTTAGCAAACAGTCTGTCACTTTCAAACGATTTTTATTCCTTGAGGCACCAGCCTCCATCCCGCCCTCATCTCATTTCTCTGTGTAGCACAACGGTGAGCTCCATGGGGGCAGGGTAGGGAGACATCCTGATGGCTGCCATTAGGCAACTGTTAGCATTTTAAGTCACAGTGTAAACACCATTTTACCACTCGGAAAGCATCAGCAAAGCCACAATAGGGAACTTAATAGTTTGTACACACACAAGTCAACAGTCACAACAATCAGGAGGATTTAACTTCTGTTTGTTCCTTTAACCATTTGCTAATTCCTTTTGGATGTATCAGATTTGTGATTCATTTAGCTGTGGATAAAAAGTCATGTGGGGCAAGGATATTGAATGTAATGATGGAAAATGTGGTTTTTGAACAGAGGGTTGTACTGTGTTGAAAAACAGAGGTCAGCTCTCAATCATATAAGTCTTTGAGAAGAATGGGCTACTGTGGCCACTGCAGATTCAAACCTGCTCTTGATGTAAACGGTCCGCCTGAAACCTGTCTTAAAAATGCTTATCAAACACAGAAAGCAAACTTTCCTTCCTCCTCCTTCCCCTCTGTCCGTCTCTCCTTAACTGTAGAAACGCAGTGATACACATCTTACAGGCAGGAAATTCCTTCAGTGTAAAAGCCTGCCTGGGCTTCCTGTTTCAGTGAGTTCTTACTTTGAGTTTCAGTTACACTCGCACACAAACACACACCATACATACATGCATGTATCTGCTTTGCTTTTCCCTCAGCTCTGTAACATTCCCCATGTACAAGGAGGAATGAGGTGTTGCTGATTGCTCCAGCCAGTCTGAGACATTGCATACTGGATGACAGATTTGTCATGAAGGGGTGGAAGTCATGAGCAGGCCCGTGTTCCTGAGTGGACTGTCCATTGTTTTCAATACAAGCTCTTAGCAACATAGTGGCTGAGTGAATCATATGATTGTTTTAGACGAGAAATCATCCCGGAGGCGCCATACAAGGCAAAGTTCACCCGCCCTTCTGCATTTTGGTTTCCTCTTGTGAGCTTTCACTGTCAATCCAGACAAATTGAGACAACGTGTGTGGGGAGCAAGATGATCCAAACAGTGTCCATTGTTTAGTTGCCTTGTTAAAACAGCCACAAAACGCCCAAAAACGAGCTGTTGTGTTTTTATGTACATCTGCTAATCAGTCCAAGCGAGCACAGCAGTAAAGCAGCAGCACGCAAGCTGCTGGGGGGAAACAACCTCGCTACCAGCTCCAGGAGCCTTGTTCTACACCCCATAACACACACACACACACACACACACACACACACACACAATAGTCCTCAAACTCAAAAGCAATTCTCACCCCACCCCCCCTCACCCCCTGCATTTACAGCCAGTGCTGTGCTTCATGCAGTGTTTAATCTCTGCCCTACCTCACTGAACTTGTTTGCTTAAAAACATAACTCATTAAGAGGCTGCATAAAATGCTTGACATCATTTAATGGGAGGTCACTGAGGTAAAGTGGCAAGGGTGACAAACAAAGACAGGATGCAAGCACTCGACTACAAAAAATGGTACACGGTAGGCCTATGAGAAAATTCACTGAAATATCAGAATCAGCAGTGAAACATAAAACTGGAAACACTGTGAGCTGGATCACAGCAGGCAATATTTACAGACCATCATAATGGAAGAACGACAAATAAGCCACAGAGTGCATGACTCCAAAACTGGGTCAAAACTCTTCGATTGTGAAAACTTGTGAACAGGAATGTTTAAGCTGAAAGATGACGTGTGCACAGCCAGTCGTCCAAGTTTGCATTCAGGTCCTGTGTTCAGGGTGTCGTGTTTTATTTGGATGGCCTATTTGTCTCTCAGAGTAATGGTGTGCTCCCTGACCCCCTCCTGTGTTTTGCTATTGGGGCGGGCGTGATGCTGGGGCTCAGAATGAAGGAATGTGGCTGTAAAATGTGTGTATCTGGGGGTACAGCATGAGAGGGCAGTGAATCAGTGTGATCACAGAAGAGCCTCAGGGTATTGTTTCACACGCAGATATACACACACACGTATAACCATTCACACATTCCCTCCAATTTGCTGCTGTTGCTTTCCCACACCCACTCCCTTGGCCAAACATGTTTGACACAATGCATATGGAAACAGTCGCACCCGGCTTTCCATGACAAAAACAAACTGCACTTAAAGTGAAAATAGATAAGTATATATACCGTTTCTTCTAATAGTCATAGACATAAACAAAAACATTTTCTTTTTATTATTTTTTACAGCCTTGTGTTATTGTTGCAAAAACAGCATGACACCAAATCAACCACTGCTGTTTTAAGCACATACAAATTTGTGAAAGATTTATGATTGAAGAGAGCACACCGCCCTTAAAAAAGGCCTATGGCTGCTCCACTTGTGTTGTGACTTGAGAAATCTCATGCTAATGATTGGCTGATTGCACCAGTAGACACAACACCATCACAATGACTTCCAGCAGTTCATCAGCTGAATGGCAACATGTACTTCCTTGTGGAGTGATAAAATATTACAATAATACAAAAGAATGTCACAAATATTTTGAGACATTTGTATGCCCAAAAAGCTTTTTGAAAGCGAAAAGGTTTAGATCTGTGTTGATGTTAAAAATCTGTAAGTAAAATATACATAGTCTTTCAAGTTGTGATGTGTGCATTTGTCAAACTGTTTTTTGGGGTCTTCAAATTGCTTGGTATTTTTATGTGGATTGGAACACACATTTATGAGAATGCAAAATTATGCACAAATCATTGTTTATGTTTACAAATCTTGTTTTTCATTTGCAGATCATGCAATACACATTTGCAATTACTGAGACTATTTCCACTCCATACTTCCTCCACTGATGGAGACATTTCTAGATAAAACGGATTAACTGACTAACAACAGCTGATGGTAGGAACAATCTTTTCTGCATGTCTGCAATGAGATTATAAGGGTGTTTACATTTACTATCATCATGTATCATCTACACTGACATTATGGGCGTAACAGATTACTATAGTTTCTTGAATGTTTCTGGTTAATATGTTCAAGTTGTCTCTTCCTTCCTGTGGTGGAAGTTCACATTCATCACATTGTTTTCATTTGGGATAATTTAACAGCCTGACAAATGCTTATATACCTTTGCGGTTTTCTTTTTTATTCATTGTGAAAAGTCCAGGATTCTGCAGCCATTAACAGCTTCGTGAGGCACAGTGGTGCTCTGAGCCAAATGTTGACATCAGCATGCTAACATGCTGTCAATAACGCTAACATACTGATGTTTAGCACACATCATTTTTACCATGTTCATTATCTTAGATTTGCATGTGAGCGTGCTAACAGTTGCTAATTACCACGAAACACAGAGTACAGCTGAGGCTGATAGGATTACCATTGATTTTGCAGGTATTTGGTCATAAACCAAAATAAAAAATTGGACCTGATGATGGCACTATTTGGAAAGTGAAGGGATCGCCAAAGTAGTTCAATGCCTGTACTAAATATTATAATAATAAATCTAATAGTTACAGTCCATTTCACTTAAACCACAAATGTTAATCTCATGGTGGCAGTAAAGGAAAAGGAACAATACATGTCTTTTGAAGATTCTGTGGTGTAGTTTCATGTAGATGTTCAGATATTTCATAGAATAAGTGAATATTTGAAAACCTGTTGGTGGCACTAGAGGAAAAATCATAGGAATGCTAATGTAATTAGGATTCATCATCTGGGCACCATGAATGTCTGTCAATCCATCAAATAGTTATTGAGATATTTCAGTTAATAACTAAAACGTCAACCTGCTGGTGGTGCTACAGAAAAACTCATGGGTTCACCAAAGTAATCAGGATCCATCCTCTGGAGACCATGAAGTAAAAAATTGCCATCCTTCGAGTCATGCCTCTAGCATGGCTACTTCCTGATGTATTGTGTGTCATGTCCTGTCCAGCACTTAGCCGGGGCTGATGAACAACATAGTATTTCTTGAACTATGTGGAGGTCTCAAAAGAATGTACCATACTTCAGCTGTGTCACCTTCTGTAAACATTAAAAACAATGTTTGGGATGGTGAGTCACAATGCCCGTTAAACTGTTACACCTACCCCCCAACTCTCTTTAATCTACCCTGCTCCTCCTTATAAGTCAATGTTGATGTTAATGCTGTCCAGACCACCGAGGTGTCTCGCACACTTGCACAGCCTTATATAGAAGCCATCAGAGGTTTATGATCAGTGCATTAGTGGTATCAGCCGGTGTGAACCAACATGCAGAGGGTCATCTTGCTAATGTACAAGTCATAGCAAGGTCAAATCCCATGCTGGCCTGGTGCAGTTGTTCAGTAATAGCTCATATACTCTCCTTAGATGAGCAAGGGTTTCTCCCACTGCAGGCATAGTATGAGGGGTTCTAGAGAATGATTGGTGTGGAAATATCCGTTTTTCATTGGGGGTCAAGATTGATGAAGGCATTAGAGAAGACTAGGCACGTAGCATGTCCTCTTCTTGGATAGGGTTACATCCCTAACAAACCACAGTGTGCACATAAGCAAACACCACAGAGGGGAAGTGAAGTGTCTTCCTTAATGAAAGGGTGCAAGGTCAGCAGTATTATTGTGGTTTGACTGCAGCTTTTGTTTCTCTACTTGTAATCTGACACGTCACAGGTTCATCCAAGAAGGATCTCCACCAAATCTCCACCTGTTCTCTGAATGTATTGAACCTTTAAATATATAAGCAGATGTTGTAAGCAGCAGATAATTTCATCAAATGAACATGTACTCATAGAAATTCAAACAATAACCCATAGGAGAAAAATCCAGGCAGTTATTTGTATTGCTGCTGTAGTTAACTCCAGGACATCTCTGTGGATGATATTTTTTAGTAGGCCTTTTTGCTTTTGGGACAGTCATTAATACTGAATACTGCTACAGCTTGTACAACTACTCTCCTGCCTGTAAGGAATCCATAATTCAAACAGCCTGCTCTGGACTAAAAATAGCTTTTCCATCTTGTCTTTTATTTTTGCTCAGTGAAGGTAGCTTTATCCAAACCCACATCCCAAGCACAAGGCAGGGTGATTTTCACCTCTGCATAACCCTAATTTGTTGTTATCACGTTGACTGGGTGTTCTTCGCATGTTTTATCGAGGGAATAGGCAAATGCTATGGTGCCACAGCCAAGTACCGAGGTCAAACAATCCCAGTCTTCCTGCGTTTGTGCTGAGGAATGTTGTGTTTTGGTGGTGCTGATGAATCCCCTGCTCTTCAAAGGAAAAGAGAGTAGTTTCACAGCTTCTTTAACGTCACATGTTGTGGAACCTAGCGTCTCCATGTGTGATTTGAATTCTGCACTATTCCTGTTATTGGAAAAACATGACAATCACACCCACTTTACTATAACCTGGCATTTACTCAATACTGCTGTAATTATATTAAATGCATTGACAAAATGCATTTTCCTGACCACACATAACTGGTAATGTAATATAACACAGCGTAGGGCTTAGCAACGGACCACCTACACACTGGAGCAGCAGTGGTGTCTTCCCTGTGGAGAAAATTACAAAAGTTACATTTTTAGCAACAGAGCTTTAACTCTTATTTCACAAAAAACATATTTTCAATAGTGGAACACCCAGGTGGAAAACAACAGGAAAACACTGTCTTTCCAGAAGCTAACTTCCTATAAAACTACCACAGGAGATGGAAGGTTTGTATCACATATATACAAGCATGCAAAAAACACCATGATGAGCCATAAAAGCATCAAGGCTCTTTATTTACTCAAGCTTTCCGCAACATTTTTAACGAGTACAGGTCAGAAATATATCCATGACATTTCCCACTTCTAATTTACATACATTTGGGACAGACATGGGATTCAGGCCACTTCGGGGCAGTTATGAACACAACATTGACACATCTTTGCCTTTTAAGTTGATATAGAAAACAAGTTAGCAAACAGTTGCTTATTTACACACACAACTGTTACAGAGCAACATTCTTATTGATTTGGAGTCATATTTGTGCCCACTTGAAAAAAGTAAGTCTAATATTCACCTTCTTTTAGCTCTGTTTTTGGTCTCTACCAACTCATGAATTATATTTCTCTTTAGCTGCTAAATGTGCAGTAAGGTTGCAGTTTTTCAGGTTCAGGTTCTGGTTTGTGCCGATGATTCTGATAAGGTAACTTGAGGAAAAAACATTGTCTACATGACATGCTGTTCAAAATTAACACTAAATTAAATATTACCATTTTGTTTCCAGTTTCTAAAACTCATTCAGGAAGTGACAGCACTGTTCTGAAAGCTGATTCATCTCCACCACCTAGAGACTAAATGTGTCACTCCAAGGAGGAATTGACCATTTGTGGTAATACCTATCTGGTGGGCATAAACACCAACACCTAATGTTTGTATTAAAATGCTGATTCATTCTTCCTAGTGAATTCCCTTGGGAGAGACTGTGCTGCTGATGCCTTGTGACTCAAACCCTCATCCAACTATGATTCTAAATAAGGTAGTGTACTTCTCAGTAGTGTTTATCAGTGCGTTCCCCTCTCACTAGTACTCACTGTCCCTGCTTATGACCTGGCATACAGTACAAGCAGGCAGAAAAAGACTAAAGTGGAGCCTCTGTTCTTACTAGCCGGATGTCTCACACATGACCAGCAGAGCTTCTCCAGGCAAAGAGAGGGAGGAAAGTAGAAAATTTGATGCAAAGGCAAGCTTTATATAAAAATGAGACAAGAGGCAGCTTTAAGGAGGTTAAAAAGTCTGGTCTTGAGAAAACATCTGATTCACAAAATGATGATGATGATGAATCATCTGATCTGAGGTCCCAATGTCCCAAATTACACAAGTACTCCAAGTCTTTCTCCACTATTCTCCTTTCACACATAGTTTGTAAAATAAAATTTAAAAAAACACAATTACGCCATACTCAACTTTTCAGATTTTCTCTGTCCATGTTTATCTTCTAACACACTGTTGGCTACTTTTCATTATGCTGTCAGTGAGTTCAAAGTTGAGGCTGGGTGGTTATCTGCGTGTGCATGTGGTTGTAGTTAGGTACTTTATCCGTTAAGCCAAATCAATAAGATGTCAAGCAGAGTATTTTCTCACATATACGGCAGGCTCAGTTTTAAAGAATTATCTCAGTTAAGAGCTATGCTGGCTTCCCCCTTATCAGTCAGTGGTACTCATCTTGTGAGTGGATGGAGAAAGTTCAGATACAAATGGGGAGTTAAGTCTCCCATCTCAGGCAGCCAGCAGGGCAAATAACAGCTAAAGGTTTATCTACCCAATTCTTTTTTTCTTTCTTTCTTTCTTTTTTTGCCTACTTGACTTACCCTCCCCACCTCCGTCACTCCTCCAGTGGTTCCCTCTGGAGCTGTGCAGTGAAAGCCTCCACTCCTCATGCACCATGTGTCTGGTTTCTGTTACTGATTTGGAACAGGCCTCTGCGTGCGTTCTGCCTAGGTACGGGAGCTTTTAAGGCAGATATTTCCCTTTTACTACACAGCCCCCCACCCCTCATTCTGTCTTCCTCACTTTAACTCATACGCACATACAGGATATAAAATGTATAAATGAACAGCTGCCCCCCCCTCCCCTCCCCTGCAACCAGGGGACATGGACAACCCGGAACATTTGAGTAAACTTTTGTGTGTTACTTTACTTTGGTTTCCATGGGTAACAAGGAGGGGTTGACTCCCTGAGGAGCTGCTGTCATGGGCGCGTCCACTTATTTGGATGGACCCACCTTAGCTCATTAGGATCCGGCCGAACCACAGCCACTGAGGAGTTACATTACTCCTGGAAGAAATATTTTGTTGTCTTGTAATAGCCCATGTGATGTGAACAATAATGACCTCTGCCTGAGTGGAAAGGCAAGAGGGGGGGAAATAGTACTGGTATGATGGGAGGATCAGAGAAAATGTTGGATGCAACTGTGAGAAGTAAGTGGTGAGAAAACATTTTCATCTGGAGTCGGAAATAATTACATGTATCTTGTGAGAATCAAACCGCTGGTGTGGATCCAGAAACAAAAAGTGATTTCGAGGACCATATCATTTGCCTTGCATTTTTTAGTCCATTTACTATAAATTGCGTACATTAAACATTACTTCTGACCATTTTTAAAGAATACCGTAAGTCCTTAGGGTGATATGCTTTTCTTATTGGCAGCTTCAGTTCAAGCCATTACTGTATAAATGAGACTTACAAAGTTGTTTGAAATAGGCATTCAGTCACATTTAGTTGCCTTCATTTTTTGACAACAATATGATATTGTTGCATGATGGAGAATCCAAATTTGAGAATTAGCTGCTAAAAACCCTCTTATATGTTATACCTAGAAATTTTAAAAAGTATGATATGTTTTGGAAAACATGGGCAGTAAAGTGTATCTATTTTGTAGTTAAAGGATAGGTTCACATTCTTTCAAGTCAATCTTAAAATAGTGCTCACATGCCCATATGTACAATGCTTGTTACAATTGTTTTTATTTGCTGTAATCATTCCTCCTGTCCGTTAAGAAATCCCTTTCTAACATGCTTCCAATGGAACAGTGTTTCCTTGTTGAGTGGTGAATAGTATCAAAAAATGGAATTTCATACCAAAAAAAAGACTAATTGTGGAAGATACTCACTTGACTTGTCTAATCCAGACCACTGACATCTCATATTAGCTTCAGATCAACTTTTCTCAAAACAAGGACAGTAAATGTCCTCCATTACAGCACATTAGGAAGCAAAAACACTTATGCGCACCTCATTTTTGTTTTAAGAAAAACTTTTAAAATTGTGAACCTATCCTTTAATGGGATAAAACATCCAAAAAGACCCCATGTACTTCTTCTAGAGGGGCACTTTAGAAACAGATTTAAATGAAAATGTTCCAAATAAATGAGTCAAGCTCCAAAAACCTGGATCCTACACTTCCCATAATCCAACTTGATGGCATCTCTCATTAGACCCTCCCTGCCTAGTAAAAAACCCATGTCTCTCAAAGTCTATGTCCGCAGTTTGTAATGCAGGCTTTCCATTGAAAGTTGACATAACCTTCATGACATCATCAGGATTATTTTTATCACTTTGATTTTAAAAACCTTCTCCAAAGGACACTATACAGCTCTTTTCATAGGCTGAGTAGTAAACTGATCTTCATGTGTAAAATCAGTGCCCCTTTAACCAACATATGCTCATCATGCTATCCCTCCATTTTCTGGTACAAGACATTCATAAAAAGAGTCTTCCTTTTCATAACACCACTCTTCCTGGCGGCCTCCTGAACCAATGATCAGTGCCGGCGTGCTAACACAGAGGCAAAGCTTTGATTTTTCCTTAGGTTGCTCAGATTTGACTTCCCCCTGTATGTTTCCGAGCCTGCTGCTATAATTGCTTCCATGTCTCTCAGTTGTGGTGCAGGCCATGCTGATGATGTTAGTGAGAGCTGGAGAGAGGAGGTTTGGGATGAGAGCAGCAGAGACCAGCTGGGTGGGGTCATTTACTGGCTGTGGAGGGCCCATTCTCTCAGCTGAAAGTCCTGCACGTTGATGACACAGCTATGGAGACCTCTCAGTGTGCGCTGTATGAGTAAGGCTTTCCTTCGTTCATAATGGGCTATTTCCATAGCAGTCATGTCGGGCATCCTTACGTCTTAAACCGCAACCTCCTACAGCCAATTAAAGTCACCACACGCTTAGTATAAAAAGAAATGAGGTAGATTCAGTGCTCTTACAGCTTTTTGAACTGTGAAAGAGCCTCAGATGTGAAATGGAGATATATTTCTTTGAAGCACATTGAAAAGTATTATGCTTCAAGTTGAAAAAATCTTTTTGATCCGAGAAGCTTCACAAGATGTGATTTCTTTTTCACTTTTCAACACGTCAGTCTGATAAACCTTCAGACAGATACTTTTAGGCAAACAGAACATAATGTCCAGACTATATCCAGGTGTTTGGGCGCTCCACACCCTGGCAGCAGGTGAGGAGGCTGAATTCCACAGGTGCCATCTGGTTCCTCTGACCCTGCTCTTCCAGAGAATCTCAAGCTGGAACAGTAACTTCATGAGAACAACAGCCAATTGTTACCCACTACTGGGATCTCTCTTTATTCACCAGATTATGGCTGATCTGAGGGTGTCCTGAACTTTCTTTGCTGACAATTACCACATGATCATGTGTTGACAACACAAAGATCACAAAGACAGCCGGACAGATGTTGAAATGTTGCAATAAAAAGATGCAGAACTTCGTCTGTCATCAGTCTGTGACTACACTCCTACTCACTTCCAGTGTGTGAGCATCAAGTTCAAGAGACGTCTGTTCATTGTGGAGACTCTGCTGAGTCGTACACTTGCAACACAAACAAGTTGGGGTTTAACAGGGAGATAAATGTAACAATTTCTTGACCGGAATCTTGTCAGCATTATAAGGTTGCTGACTCTTTTTGTGGTTGTCTTGCGAACATACTTGACAGAGTGAATAACAGAATAACTATAAATCGTTCTCATTTGCTTGTTCATATAAAAATGTTATTCTGTTTCAAAGGGAAATATTGTAGGAGCTAGACGGGAGAGCCACAGAACATCTGTAACCTGACTGTGAGAAAAGGGTAATCATCTTATCACCAGAAGTGCAGAGTGACTTAAAGAACTAGTTCTTGAAGGAATAGTTTTGGGCAATATGCATATTCGCTTTCTTTACTAGATTTGGTGAGAAGATTTATAGACCACTCTCAGTCCTCGTGCCTGTATAGTAAATATAAAGCTAGTCACTGGTTAGCTTAGCTTATCACAAACACTGGAAACTGTCAATCTGGCTAGATTTTGTTACCTGTCCAAAAGTAATAGACCCAGACTAGCTGTTTCCCCCTGGTCCCAGTGTTGATGCTAAGATAAGCTAGCTCTAGCTCCGTACATGAAATTGGTATCAAAAATATGCATATTTCCCAAAATGTTGAATATTTGTGAGGATAGGGAAAACCTCATTGCAAAAATATTTCAGTGTGTGTATGACATATTTGTGCCTCAATCCTGAGCACATGAGGGAACATTTTCAGTACCTACATTTATCTGTAGAACTCAATAATTTACGAAATTTCAGCAAACAAAAATGTTCTCCTCAATAAATGTATTTGCACCTTTGCTATTGTCCACATAAGCATACAGTATTAATCGCTGTCAGTTTCACTTATTTGCCTTCAACACTTGCTAAAAATCCTTAAAAGCGATGTGCTGAAAAAGCATGCCAAGCAAAGCCAAGCCAAAAGTCAGGGTGTGTTTCTTCCTGTGTTTCATTAACACCTCTGTGAGAAGAAGTTCCTTTGGAGTTACATCTTTCTCACATCTTGTTTGGTTACTTGTAACTCATTTTTGGGTAACTCATTGAGGTCAATACAGAAGCTTTTTGGCGTCATTTGGCTGGTAACTGCAACCACATGCTAAGCATCAAAAAATGGGTACCCACTTTTTATACATTAAAATAAATATTTAAATTAATAGTTTAATTTTAAAGCAGACAGATATTTGATTATCCTGCCATAGTTACTCAAAACACTCTCCTTCAACTGAATCCAACTAGAGAAAGTGCTCTGGTTAATGTGAGTCTGCAACTTGATTTATCTATTTTGAGGATTAAAGAGACTTAGACATATTTAATGCACTATACTAAAGGTTATGTAAACTGAAATGAGAAAAGCAATAAAGATTATCTTAAGAGTACTAAAAACACAGACTAATATATGATTCCACTTTTATACTCTATATAAAGTATTCAGACCCCTTTAAATTTTTCACTCGAAAAAAGTTCATTTTATTTCTCATTAATGTACACTCAGCACCCCATCTTGACAGAAATAAAACAGAAATGTAGAAATTTTGCAAATTTATTTTATTTATTAACTGAAATATCACATGGTCATAAGTATTCAGGCCATTTGCTCAGTATTGAGTAGAAGCACCCTTTTGAGCTCGTACAGCCATGAGTCTTCTTGGGAATGATGCAACAAGTTGTTCACACCTGGATTTGGGGATCCTCTGACATTCTTCCTTGCAGATCCTCTCCAGTTCCGTCAGGTTGGATGGTTAACGTTGGTGGACGCCATTTTCAGGTCTCTCCAGAGATGCCCAATTGGGTTTAGGTCAGGGCTCTGGCTG
>JAVQJL010097897.1:0-10415 GCA_036024295.1 Nannoperca obscura
AAATCAAGACACACAAAATAAAAAAATTTATATATATATATATATATATATATATATATATATATATATATATATATAGATATATAATTGGAACTGGCAGTAACATCCAAAGGAAATAATGTTTTGGTTTTATTTGCAGTGTTAAAGATTCTTAGCCATTCTTAGCCAATCCCAGCTGACATAGGAAAGGCAGGGTACACCCTGGACTGGTTGCCAGTCAATCACAGGGCTGACAAATAGAGACAGACAAACATTCACAGTCACAGTCACACCTACGCGCAATTACGTAATCTGTGAACCTAACCTGTATTTGGATGGTGGGAAGAAGCCAGAGTACCCAGAGATTACCTACACAGGGAGAACATGCAAACTCCACTTAAACCAAGAACCCTCTAGCTGTGAGGAAACAGTGCTAACCACTGCACCTCCGTGCCACCCCAGTAACAATACCATAGTGTAGTAACACTCTGTTAAGTCAAATTCATGCATTCAAAATTTTACTTAAGAAAAAGTATTAGCATCATAATTTACTTTGAGGACATTTCTGGTGTATTTTAATATCATGTCATAATGGTATGTCTTTGCTTTTAAGAATCTTTAACATAAGGCAAAGGTATATGATTTTTTTTACTCAATACGCTAAGGTAGGAAAATCAACCAGTAACTGGTTATCACACATACTACTGTATTGTAATTAGAAAAATGTATTAATTTGAGACATCTGAGAAGTACTGTCCTTTGTGTTTTCAATTGGTTTTCTTTGTCTGATTTTTTACCATCTTGTGCCCCCTGTTGTGGTGACAAAAAAGGCAATAGCAGATTGTCACAGTTTCAGTTAGTGCTGTGGATCATCACCACATGTAGCTATCATGAGTGCTTTCTCATTTACTGCCCTGTTCATCTCAAATTAAAAACTTGACCCACCTTAATTTCATAAAGCTGCTCATTATAGTCTTTAGTTTGAGTATGTTATTATCAAGTTATTAATTGCAAATCGGATACATCCGGTTATGTGAATATGCTTATGTCAGACTTGCTTCAGTCAACGGTAGATCATTATTGAGAGGTACTACAATTTTGGGGGGGATTCTGTAAATTGCATTGAGACATGCAGTGCACCCCTGACTGAGTACAGATTGGTTGACATTTCCTTGAGTAAGAGATAGCATACAATGTAGCAAATGTTGACATGAAAATGACAAAAAAATTGTGACACACTGTAATATCCAATGCAATATTATTCAAGAGAAATATCTTTACCTCTAGGAAAAATGTATGAATGTGTTAAATGTGCTTCAGGAGACTAGTTGTGATTGGGCATCCTGCTAAGACAAGAGGTAATACAGTGGAGGCAATAAAGAACACAATAACTAGGAGAGACAGCTTGTGAATATGATTCAAAACCAGACCAGGGCCATATCCAAGCAGAAAGCACTCATCTGGCTTTGAGAAAATGAAATACATCAAGAAAGCCTTGAAAAAAATCCAAATGTATCATTTTTATATTGTTCCTATGACAAGAAAGACCTTCAGCAAATCTAAACCCATCCACAGAAGCATCATCCCTGGCTATCTTTCCCCCAGGGAAGACTTAAGCCATTAGAGGAGAGGAGGGGGAGGGGGAGGGAAAGATACAGAAAGCTAGATAGAGGAAGAGGTTATGAAGTGGAAGCAGCCAGCACTTCTGATGAATATTTCCAAAGGGAAAGTGCAAGTAGAGGTACAAACATCTATCTTTCACAAAAACAAGCCTGAGGGGACGTGGAAAGGATAATGCTGTATTCACAACAGTATTTTATATTTTTCTGTTTTTATTCACTGATTCGACAAACTATAATCTTAAATACAAAAAACAGGAAACAAACAAACAATGTGATGGCCAAGTCTCCTGGTGCATCTGAATCCTTACAGATTGTATAGCACATAGCCAATTGTGTGTTCTTTTAACTAAGATTTGGTCATCTATTCTTGATGACCATCTAGCAGTTACCCTGTGAAAATGGGGATTAAATGATCGCCACCGTGTTGATAGCCACTGAATGCAAACAAATGTTGCTAGTGTCTTGATTGCCATGTGTGAGTGTTGTCCTTTTGTATTTACAGTCACCTACTTTTTAGCACACTTATTGTAGTGCTGAAACAATTATTGAATCAATTATTGATCGATTATTGAAAACATTTGATAGTTGATTAATCCTTTAGGTCATTGATTATGTTCTCAAATGCAAAGATGAGCTTCTTTCCTCTATTTTATGTCATTGTAAATTGAACATGTTTTGAGCTGTCAACACGTTGCTTAAATTGTTTCACTATTTTTCTGACATTGTATACACTATCTATTTAATTAATCCATTCAAAAAGAAAAATAATTAACAGATCACTCAATTTTGAAAACAATTTTTTTTGCAACCCTAATTTGTTGATTTACATACTATTCAGCCATGGATGTATTGAGAAAACTATGTGTTCCAAGATGGCACAACTCTTTTTTGAGATGTTTGTGATTCTGTGGGTCAGCATGTGTCTCATATTATATATCTCCTAGTACTGAGTGTGACAACTACGCAAGCCTCACAATCCAACAATTTTCCTGGGGGCTTGTATTGAGTGTACTAACACTAGCATGTTATGCCAGTTAACAAAATATTACCCCAACAGAAGCTATTTCTAAATATTTACTTTTACTTGACATTTGGATAACATTTAGCATGGAGCTACTACTAGAGGTGCTATTTGGTGAGCATGCCCCCGTTAAGTGTGTATTTTGTACAATAATGTAAAAGTTAAGTGCTTGTAAGGCATACTTTTCCAATGATCAACAGCTGTTGGTGGTACCTTCCAAGAAATGTTTTGAATTAGCGTTGGTCAGAAATTCTGCTGATTTTATTCATTCTGTAATCAAATTTTTGACAGTGAGGATGGTGTTTTTTGTTGTTGGCTTTACAGAGAAAAATCTTGTTAACTAATGAAGTCAGATTGCTGGCATGCGCTCCCTTTGATGCTGAGAGATTACTGCCTTTCATGGCCACTTGTTTTTTCGGTGGTAAAGGCCAGTAACACCTGGCTGCGTGTTGTGATTCTATGAATATTTTACCTACTCTGTTCATCTTTGGCAGCAAATCCCTACCATATAATAATATACTGATATCATATGAGAAATATAGCTACAAAAGAACATGTTATTATATGAATATATTTGAATATTTTAAAGTGATGTTAGAAATAACATGCTAGAATGTGATATTTTAACTAGTAGCAATTTCAGCTCATTGTAAATGACTAAACTTGCCAAATATGTTCTTAGATGTACTAGTGTACTAGATATGCTAGTGCTCTGATTGTTTCTTGATTGAATATTCTTGATTATATTATTCAATGAGTGGGGTTAAAGGCTCACAAACATAGCTCCACCCACTTTACACCAGTCGGCTTGTCCTGCCCCTGTTAACAAGACAACTCTGCAGGGTACTCATAAATTTAAAAAAAAAGGTCATCATAATCATTTGATTTGTTGATCTAATGTGCTTCTAGCTTTTGCATATTACAATATTCAGCATCAATTTATCAAGGTACTTAGAAATGTAATCAAAGCAAGTGTGGGGTGGAGCTGACCTTTTTTTAAAGGACGACCAGACATTTATAGTAGACTTCACTACACAGGATGAGTAGATACATTGCATGAAGAGCACACACCTGTGGGACCCACATTGTTGTCTTTTGATGATGATTGTGCTAGCAGAGTACACATCTCGCTCTGAACTTTTAGTCGCTGAACATTGCCACTGTCTCTCTTTTATGACATTTGTACCATGACCATATGCACTGGACCACTTCTAATAAAGACAGCCTTAGCTCAGTTTGAAAGTGGGCCACTATTCGTCAGGCTTTATTGTGACCCTGTTGTGCTCTCTCAGCAGCATCTAGTTAGTCCAAATTTCTTCTCCTTGTTTTACCATTTTCTTGCCCATATCTGTAGAAAGTAAACAGCGCAGTACTGCAATGAGAAATGGCAAGCAGGGAGAAAAGGAAGGGATGAGACCACAGAGACCGTAACCCCCTTGCTCCCTCTCCTTCTCTATTTCTGTGTGCAAGTGAGAACAAGTGGACTGCCGAAGGGAGAGAGGTACCAAAAATTGCTTCTCTTGAATGCACTTCTACGCCTTTATTGCTTCCTGTAATTGCTTCTCTGAGTGGTAACTGGTCTTCTCTTGTCCATTCTTTTTTTTTTTTTTTTACTGTTGAAGGATTGTACTCTGCAAACATAGAGCAAACCACACCTGAGTCATAAATCCCATTTGGAAAACAAGCCAAAGTTGAATGCATGCAACATGACTTGATACAGAGTCTGAATGGACACATAGAATACTACCAGCCTAGATTATTAAATTTAAATAGTATGGCCCTTCTAGATAGATATACAGATTTTTTTTTCCAAATAGGCCATACTTGATAAGCATACTTCAGTATGTAATCTAACATTCACATATCCATACATCCTCTTCCCCCAGTCTTCTTGCTAGTATATTTGAAATGTTAAGTGTGCAGCCCTGTGCAGTATTCTAGAGCAGATCATATAAATATGATGTACTAATCACTTGTTTCAAAAGATACATAAGGTCATGCGTGTACACCCAGCTCGTATTCTTTGTTATCAGTGTGCCTGTTTAGTTGTGAGTGTGGTGTGTTGATGGAGCAAAGCACTAACATTGTGAGGGTTCGAAATTTAATCCCTACTGGGAGCAACAATGCTAATGATGCATGCACTCACTGCGTGATGAATGCAATGGAACTTAAACACGGAGCAAGCATGCAGTGGCATATGTTAAATAGCTAATTTAAGAGGAAATAGAGGTAAGCCCTTCCATGAATGACTTCATCCTTGTCTCCAGGTGTTCAATAAGAAGGTTTTGTACAACACACTGATATCCAGGGATTAGAGATTACTGTCACTACAGTGGATTTTCTTTTGGTTGGATACCAGAGAGGCAGCAGACTGTAAGTATATGAGGTCAGAGTAGATATGCAGAAAAAAAGGGGAGTGGGCTTGGGAGAGCAGGGTTCTGTCCCATAGTGTGTGTGTGTGTGTGTTTGAGAATGACAAAAACACAACTAAAGGTGCACACATGCAAATTTAGTTTTTCACACTATAAATAATCTTACCAGTATAACAGCAGCAAAAACTTAAATGCTAAAAAATGCACAATAAATATCTGTATTACTGATGTCTCTTCAACCATTTTCTTTCTAAAAATATTTTATTTAAATCTGTAATATACTCCCAACTCAAATCTCTTTCTTAAGGGGCTTTTTTGTGTGTGTCAGTCATGTACTACTTCTTTTGAACCCTGGCATTGTCTGAAAAAAGTCTTTAAATGCATCCCTCACTAAACAATGTGCTTCCAAAAGTGGGACCCACAGTGAAGTTGACTGGAGTTGCACTGTAACAACAAAACAATATAAAATTTGACAAAATTCACTGATCAAGTCGCAGGTAGCAGCACCTGAGCATGTGACAGTTACATTAAAGTAGACATTAATATGGTCTGATAGAACATCATGAGATTAAGTACGAATCTACCTTATATTAGATCAGTGATATTTGATATATCATGTATGAATTAATAATTTTGACCTTTAATGTCAGTCCCCTAAATTAATCTATCGAGATTCAGGCTTCCCAGGAAGCCATCAACTGATGCACTTGGCATTAGATTCTGTGTATGAACTTTCCCTGCTTTGTAGCTACATTAATGGGAAATCAGTTTGATGTCTTTAAGGGTTTTCATTCATTTATTTTTAGCATTATTTATTGATTAAATGCTCATAAAGTATGCATTACTGAACAAATTTGCACTGTTGTATCTAAATTAATTGAAGATTTAAAAAAACCAACAAAGAAATATATCAGCGTCAACAATATCTATCAAAGCACTCGTGTATATTTATTCATGTTAACTCATGCAAGCTGGCATCAGTCATGCATAGGTGTTTGCCAAGTAGTTGCCACAAAAGATGAATATACTAAAGTACTGCCTCTCTGAAAGGGAAGCAGTGCTAATATTTCAATATAGAAAAGATGCATTAACAGTGCTGATGCTGTATTTGTCAAGAAACTATAAATGGTTGATGGTTCTTAGCCATTGCATTGTTCAATATTTCTGCACATCTTGCCGCGCGTTATCCCCTACTGGTAATGCATACATTGTGGCTTGGTTATGAATAATCCTATTATACAATGTACTAATGTTAAGCATAATCTAATCAAACGTTTTATTGAGATCTCCATTAATCTCCATGCAACTCTGAGTTACTAAAACATTTCTGTGTTACATAAAATCCATTTGCACAGTGTGAAGGTTGTTGAAGCTCAAGTGACTATATAACTTGGAAAATGGGTAACACTTTACAGTAAGTCCCCCTATTCAGCATATATAAGCAGTATATATGTTATACATTACATTACATTACAATGTAGTTTCAAGCAGATATCAATGCTTATTAATGTATTTGTTAACAACTTAACTACTTTCATTGTATCTGTCTACATTGTGGTGTGTTATAGACAATTCTTAAAATGTTTGTCTACAGCTTTTAAATGCTGATAATGCTTACATCTGTTATTGGACTATGTTAGCATGTAATATACTGATCCTACTGTATTTTCTGCATATTAAAAAACATTGGATTGTTGTCATTCACATATATTTTCCTGTAGTTGAGTTGCATGTTAATCAAGCCATATACGAGCCACATGAAACTAGGGCAAACATGTTGAAACACAAAGGTAGCTAGAAAGGAATTTGTTATCCCCTTTTGTATTTGTTTGAGTTTCCTGCTGTTCAGGTAACCCAGTTTAAATTGGACAATGGATACATTGTTTGAATATATGTGTGTTTTACTAACAGTAGCCTGCCTGCACACGCACACATTGAAAACCAGCAACACACGTTTCAAATTCTCTCACTCTGCTGCACACTGGCACCTGCTAAAGTGTGAATCAGTAATTGCATAATTTGGATGAGTGGTACAACTCTACCTCTGTTTGCATCAGGTGTGGTTTCTCATTCCAGTGGTAGTAGTTTTGGCAGTGATAGAAAAGCTTTCTGTGTGCATGTGTGTATGTGTGTGCACATACAACACATGTTTATTTTTATTTGTGTTTTGTTGAGATTGAGCAGCCAGAGTGGAAACTGTAGCATCCAAATAGATTTATTGGTGTTTGCACAATGACTACACCATGCCTCTGAGTCCACTTCCTGTTTGAATGCCTGGGAGCAACACTACCCAAGATCTCTTCCTACATGCCTATCATTGTTGCTGTCACTGCTGCAGTTGCCTGTCACTAGCATTTTGCGTTTTAAAGCTCTTAATTTATTCATATTTTTTGCCAGGCACACTGCATTTAATTTGTGATGAAGGAACTGGAGCAGGGGACAAAATGTTCTAATTTTATGGTTACATAAAGCTGAACTTTTTGGGGGGATATTGTATGTATGAAGATGAGATGCCCCCTGGCTTTGGAGGCATTTATCAGCAGTTTTGCTGAGAAAAAAAGAAGCAAAAATGTTGTCTACTGTAAATTGCAATGCCTTAGATTACACCAGAAAAGCACTGCAGTGCTCATTTTACACACTCTTTATATTGTTTTTTTTTATCAATATTATATTAGGCATCATAAGAAGGAAAACTAAGAATTTAACCTTTACGTAAACCACAGTATACCACAGTGACAATGACAGCTGATAGCAAGACTGACCGTGTAAGTATGGATGCTGTCCCATAAGTGAGTTTGCTGACATCAACCTTTGGGTTGCAGTCAGATTATTGATCTTAACAGTACAATAGATTTTTTCTGTTCTTTGCACCATCAATCACAGTCCAAGTGTGTGTACATTTGTTGGCTTCAACAGCATGGGAGCATTGCACATACTACATGTAGATGTAGAAACATTTCTTTAAGTTTAGTCAATTTTCTCTCATAATAATTGATTTTTAATTTGAGGACAACTGCAAATTCAAACATTGGCTGCTTGGTTTCTTCAGAAAACTAATGATGGGGTAACATTTTAAGACAATATTAAACATTGAGGAACTCATGCTGAAGTTTATACAAACCCACACTTCTTTGTTGTTCTTGAAGATGGCCAGTAGACAGACACCTGTCCGTCTCTTGTCTTCCTGCTAAAGCATTACCTTAAATACCTAATGTTTTTTATGAGTTTTGCTTAGGATGACTACACACCAAGATTGAATTGACGTCTTGCCTTAAAGCACTAATTGGAGCAACATTCTAAAACCGACCTCAAAAAAATTCTAATCATTTAGGCTGTTCTGCATTTTGCCTGAAAAAACTGAAATCACACAAAGGTTTTAATTAGAATTTTTTTTTACGCATTTCTTAATTACAAATGCTTCATGTTGAACTCACCGAAATTACTTATCCATCCGGTCCAAGTAGGACAGCACAATACAGGAAGTTTTCCAAGGAAAAACTGGTAACCTCATGCATAAACTTATTTTCGGCTGTTTTGCTCGTAGAATGTCACCTTTCCTATTTTGATAAAATTCAACCCTGCACCCTGATGCTCTCATGCATACATTTGAAAATCCCAAAGCACTGAGAAATCTGTTTTTGATTATGCTTCTTAGTGCACCGGTGTTTCACATATGTATTGCTCACTACCATTACAAGCTGCATCAGGAAGGCTTAAGATATTCCCACACAATCCCCAGACACCATGTGGGGCTGATGCAGCACCTGTCGCCAAGATGAAGTGTGTGCACGTTACTTTGATGGGGAATATGTCAACAGTGCAGTGTAGCTCTGCATATAACCATTCAAAAGACGGTACTGCTAAGAGATCCATCCAGAAATACTGATGCTGTCTATTAGAGTCAGCACATACATACACAGTTTCTTGGCATCCTCTGTCAACATGGGAAGTAATCTCTCTTTTGATAATCACCTACTATAAAGTACACACAGTATTGGACACATAAATGCTGCTTCCCTGTCATATTGTTTAAGACATAAATGTCTACCAACTGTAACCAATCAAATGTGTACAATCAAGATGATTTCAAAGATTATGTGAGACAATTTACATGCGCATTGAGGTGGCTGTTCTCTGTTGTGGTGAGAGAAGAAGAAGCATAAAGAAATGAGCATACTCATCTGTCATAATAGGAAGGTGCCTCAATTGCACATCTTTATGCAATTAAATAATTGGAATCAACAAAGGGAATAAGGTTGGCAATGAACATGCTGCTGAAACCTTTTTCACAGTTTTAGACTCTATTATTCTTCCATCTTAAACATTTCCAGGGATGAACACTGGCAACATATTTATCGGATAGCAATAAGTACTGGGATTTTATTTTTTACATAGCTAAGAGTTAACACATAGAAAGGTACCGTAAATGCCCATAGAGAAAACAAAATCACCTTTTAATTTACTTTTTATAACCAGAACTATGAAATATATTTGTAAATTTAGATTTTTTAAGTTTGTGTTCCAAATTATACTTTACTCCGTTACATATATATCTTTATAAAGTTATGAATTTATAGGTATACATATACTTCTACATTTTATGTAAAATGTATAGGTAATCTGGGCTTTTTTCCTTTCTTAACCTGTGCAAATAAAACTCAAATCAAATCAAATCAAACTCAGTCAGCCTAGGATCTCAGTTCACATAATCAAAAGAGACACTTTATTTTACCATTGAGTGCAAAATCAAGAGGAGAACAGAAAACCTTTTCTATGATCCATTCATCTTTTTATTTGGTTTTGCTTTCTATTAAAAGAAAGTAAGAATAAATACTGTTTCAGAAAAGTGTCCTTTAGTTGTCAGCTACAAAGCCAGCAGTGACATACTTTCATTATTCAGAGTAGAAATAAACACTTTTCCCACACACATATTAGCAGTGTCTGTCACATCACTGCACATTTCAGGACCATTTTCCACTTGATGCAATATGTCTGCAGTTGGTAAGGGGGCCGCGGGTAAGACCCTCTCAGCTCTGTGTACTGATGTGGACTAAAAAAGTTGACAAATGGCTTTTGATGGAGACAGTGTATGGCAGACTCTATTCTCACTGAAGTGGCCAGGAGAGCATAACATTAAATGAGAGCTGTACATTGTTGCCTACAGACAGCAGTCCTGCATACACTGATGGTTTAAAGCTTGAGTATGAACACTGTAACTTTAGTCTGAGACTGAATAATATTTAGCTTTGTATAGAAATATTTTTCTTTTGGATTTTCAGCCTTGGGTCATTGTAATTGGTGACCCCCCCCCCTTTTTTTCTTTCAACCCAACCGGTCGAGGCAGATGACCGCCCACCTAGAGCCTGGTTCTGCTCGAGGTTTCTACCTGTTAAAAGGGAGTTGTCGCCTAGTGCTTGCTCA
>JAVQJL010097912.1:0-22503 GCA_036024295.1 Nannoperca obscura
AGAGAGAGAGAGAGAGAGAGAGAGAGAGAGCGAAAGAGAGAGAGAGAGAGAGAGCAGAGCTGGCAAAGGCTTCATGTACATCCTAAAAAATCCAGGATATAGTCTGTGGTGGTTTCCCATCATACATTTTTTGTCAGCGGATATGTTTTTTATACTCCCTACTACAACACATTATCACTGTGTTTCCATGGTGCCCCATCCATTGTTTAGACCCAGCAACAGGAAAAAAAACAAGGTAGTATAACTTTAAAATTCCACAGCTAGTTTGTTTTCAGCAGATGTTTGACATTTGTGTGACAGAAAGAATACATTGCAGGTAACACAGTAACAAGAGCATGTGGATGCTGCTGCTGTGATTGCCCCGAGTAACAAGGTGCTGGGGTCTGTGTGTGTGCTCTGCTGTGGAGTCGACTGTCCCCTCCAGAATCTAACGAGGCCTTAGAGATAGCTGTGACAGGGTTGTTAAAGGCACTGTGCCTCTGTGGAGCACCATCAGTTATACTGGCATCAGACCAGACTGGGAGTGCGTCCCCAGTCAATGTCAGGCAAGTTGTCAGTAGGATTGAATGGACCAGTCACTCACAACTGTTATCAGGTCTTGCTACGAAGATAGAAGGAGATTACTGCAGTTTGGTCCCACTGGTTTATTCATGTGATGTCAGATTATGTGGTTATGACCAGCTGCTGTGTTGATGGATCACACCCGGCTGTCCAGGTGGACAGTGTTCATAAAGCAGATAACAGGGAGCTTCATAATCTTTTCTCTGCGGTAGCTCTTTGGAAACTGTCTGGATAGTACAGTGCTGCTGTCTCCCACTAACATCTAAATAAGTTTTCTACACAGAAATGCACCCAAACGTGTACAAGATAATTACATTTGATTCTGTGGTTTGGTAACTGTAGATCAGATTAGAAGCTGAATGAGATAATTGTGCACAACATGTTTAAAAATGTGGTCCTCAGCACACAAGTACGGTTCCTGTCTTTGCCTGACTCCCTGACTGTTCTTTAATTACCTCTAAAATGGTTGGTTCCGTTCTTGCCTTACATATCGATTTCTATTTTGTGCCTTCCTTTTCCCCGCTTTGATTGATCTCTACAGGCAGCAAGACTAACAAATGAAACCCTCTCCTTATGGGGGCTATTTATTTAGAAAAACCTCCACTCCATCTCTGGGACAGCTGAGAAAAATAAGACAACATCCTCTTAAAGGTCACCAATGCAGTCACATTGCCATCCTCGCTGTAGGCACAATGTGCCAGTGTAGTCTGAGATGCATTCAAATCTACCATTCATTAGCACATTCAGTCCTTGTGGCCCTGAGTTTGAGTATCGAGGCACAGTATTGGGAGCTTGTTGTACACTCACAGCCTTGTAAGACACTGGGTGTATTGAGGAGAGATAGTGGAGGTCTCTCATGCTGTAGAAGCAATTTAGCACATAAATGACACTGTCTTCTTGCTGTTTCCCCTGTCACCGTGCAATGATGAAACAATCCGTTAATCCTGTGTTATCTGTCAGGCCGCTCATGGGTGTTGACAGAGGCACCAAATCCTTTTTGGCTGGCTGAGCACATGCTGTCCTGGGTGGTGGTGGTGCTGGTGGTGGTGGTGGAACAAGGGCAGATACTCTGGCCTTGAGGGGGGGCACGAGTTGTCAAGCTACATCACTGTGAAGATGTCTAAAGTATACCTGACAATCAACACGTCAACCATACTCCATTATCATTTCGGTGTCAATCTCGAGATCACTGCGCTCACCTTTGTCTCATTTTTTGGATGTGTCATTTGTCTCACAAATTGTACTTAGTAGTTATGTAAAAAGTGCATCATCCTTTCCTTTTCTGACATTTAATTATTCCTCATCAACCCGATGTCTTCCAGAGTGACAGCTCCAGTGACAGCGAGAGTGAGGACAACTTCATCGTGCTGCCCCCTCGGGACTACCTGGGCCTAGCCATTTTCTCCATGCTCTGCTGCTTCTGGCCCTTGGGCATCGTTGCCTTTTACTACTCTCACAAGGTAAAGGCCCAGATACCTCAAGCCTGTCATTAACTCTGATTACCCTGCATTATATTTAAGGTCAGTGAGCACAAGCACTCTGACAACTGCTACTGCAGCCCATTTTCCACCCTGTGACCCTCCATTCAGTTGTTTAAGAAGATTGACTACGTAAATTCAGCAGGTTCTGCCCACTTGACAGTCGTTTGTATTCACTTTAAAAAACAATTAACAGTGAGGTTTTGGTCTGCAGTATGTTCTGTGTGAGCAGCGCAATTAGTCTATGTTATATTAAGTTGTGGTATCCATAGCTGAGAACTCATTTGTAATTATAGCAACACCTTAGGTTTATCTTACAACAGTATCTCTCTGGTCCGAAGAGCTTGGGCTCACGCCCTGCACCCTCAAACAAAGGAGAGACCATCTTAATGGTTTTGCAACATCTTCCACAGTAATTGGACAATTATACTGCAGCAGAAAATGTGTCAGAAGAATAAATAAAGGCCAGGCTCATTTTTTTGATAGGAAACCAAAACACCCAACACAACACATTTGTCACTGTCAGAGGGATAATGACCTAATTGCCATGGTAACTAATGGCTCCCCGAGAGCATTTCTTGTTTCCTCCCTTTTAACTGTGGCTTAACACCTACTCATACACTCGGTCCTGATGAGTAACACAACGGCTCATTTCACTCTCTGCTTTGTTTTGTCAGACTGGCAAGGCCATCGCTAAGGGAGACTTCTCCAGAGCAGGAATGAGCTCCAGAAGAGCCCTTTTCCTGGCTGCTCTCTCCATCACCATTGGATCAGGGATGTATGTGGGGGTGGTTGTGGCCCTCATAGCCTACCTGTCCAAGCCTGGACACGTATAGCACTGGGACCGGTTTGCTTGGGTGGAGATAGAGAGTACGAGGAGGCAAGATGGGATGAAAGGAAAAGACTAGAGATCTCTTCACCTCTTCTGAAGACGTGTGCCTGTGTTGCTGCCTGGGTGTCTCTGAAAAGAAGAAGCTATGTGAAAAGACAAAACCCTGAAAAAACTAAATGTGTGGATGGAGTATTACTTGGACTGCATATTGATCTGGACTGAATCTTTATTTCTGGGATGCAGCACTCCCACCAAGGTATTCTACCAGCACCACAAGAAGAAAAAAAGAAAAGTGCTGAGAAAGACAACTACTCTCCCACAAAGACTGTGCAGTACTTATATGTTAGACAAAAACTGAGCTCATAGCAGTAAAGAACTACTTATCTTTTATCACATTAGTCGTTGACAGCTGTTTTATTTTACCTTTAGATGTATTCTCTGTCAGTACTATTGCAGATTGTGTATTGTCCACTTTGTAAATGAATTTCTTGGAAAAACAGTCAGCCAGTGGGTTTTTATGTGATTGTTTATTCAAGGAATGTACTGGAAATTGATCCATCTGTAAACAGAGACAGGTGGACCATTAATTGAATGAGAACAAAGGTATTGTCACAGTGTACACAGAGTTGCTGAGCAGTGGTGAAGAGGGTTATTTGTGTTTATTGTGTACTGTAAATTTAGTCAATAAATACATTTGGCATGATAAATGAAACATCCTCTGCTGAGGCTCTCATAATCTTATTCAGTCTCTTTGAGGAGTGTCTTAGAGTAGTGAATCCCAACTAGGAGTACTTTCACCCTGAGGGAGTTGCCAGGGAGTATGAAAGCTCAACTAATCAACTACAAAATATATCCACATATTTGTGTTAAAGGAGGAAAATTAATACTATTTCAAGTTGGTGTGATGCTGATCTTTAGGCTACTATTAAGTTGCCTATCAACTGGAGTCAGATGTAACACATTGTCACCATGTGCTGCAATTGAGACGTGAGCAGAGAAACAACGGACAGTTAAAATAGTTAGCGAAGAGTAATGGATAAATTGCTGAAACGTCCGAGCTTGTGGCAGTCCAAGTAGTTGTAACACAAACTTGTTGAGCATCGCAACCTGTACAGTGAATTGAATTTTTGAAAAAGTAACGTTATCCACTTTTATTTAATTGATAGTGTTAGATAACATCCACGCAGCAAGAACATATTTGGAACATGATGCAGAGGGTTGATGAGGTGATAATTGAGCTCAACTGGGCTGTCAAGGTACATCAGACAACAAAGGTTGAGAACCATTGAACAAGACATGGATTGTGTGGTTAGAGAAGCCTGTCAGATGGTATTGTCGATCCCAGAACATTATATTGACTACTTGCTATTGCAGGAACAGGCCTCTGGTGCAACTGACATGGCTCTTCAACGTCTTTTGGCATCACTCACTGTCCAGCCTTGAGGTGACTTTAGCTGCCAGCGTGCTGTGAGAAACAGGAACAATGCCTGCTTTCTAAAGTCAGGATGTCAGAACACAATGAGGGCAGCACTTTATTCACCTTTAGGACTTGGAAGGACCATCATGCACCTGCACCACCTGCCATACCATCAGAACATTAGCTTCCAGAGCCATAGTATGCTGAACCACTATGTGAGCTTCAGGTTCAACATGCAGACAGCACTGATCACGTGCTGAGCTCAAGAAGCAGAGGAGAAAAGATTCACTGCACATATACACCTTATCATTCACTGCACCAGGATAAATGGAGCATATGGCAAGGTAAGCAAGTCTTGCAGCAAAGCTTGCGGAGCCTGACCTCTCCTATATTTGTCCATTTACTCTTTTGCAGGTTCTCTTGAAGCAAGTCTCTAATGCATGAAATGTGGCTCTATGGGGGAGACGGGGGCGAAAAGTGCCGCTCTCATCAATGGGAGCTGTATGGGGTGCTGAAGTGGGCTCACTCTGTGAGCGAGTGCGGCGCTGCATGTGTTTTCTCTCCCTCAATAGATAGGAAGCTTCACCCACGCCTGCCTGCTCACTCACTCACTCACAGCATCCATAGCTAGCTCAGACCACCAGAAGCAAACTGATTTTATTAGTCATCCACCCCCACATGAATAAAAACTTTCCAAGAGGCAGCAACAGCAGGTTGAATCTAAACTTCTTCAAATATTTCATTACACATGTAGTACAGTTTTAGTGTGGGTAATAATATATTCAACTGTTTTAAAAAGACTACTCTGTTTCTAAATATAATCATTGCATCTATAATTAGCCAAGAGTCTGTTTTTGTCAAGTTTGACAAAGTCATGCCCCGACCTGTCACATCTAGCAAATGACAAAAAAAGAAAATGAATTGGTCTTGCACACAGAAGTGAAGTGAGAAACTCATTTGTAGAGGAAAAACTATGATGAATGGGCTGAAACAAAATGGATAAGAAACTGAAAGGGACTGAAAAGACAAAAGGACATTAGAGCTGAGTGCAACATTAATAAGGAGCATGATGCTCTTGACTGTTCATGCCACTGAAAGGCATTTTCAGATTCTTGTCTTTGCTTTGTCACCTGTCACCACTCTCTGCTCATGGACAACAGACGCATAAACAATATCTTCAGTTTGTGCCATGCCTCTGCAAAAGATGATTTATTTGAAGTGGTTGCAACAATTACAGTTTAAAAAAGGTTTTAAATGTAGATTTTTGTTCTGACATTTTGTCAGATAAAAATTCTGAAACTATTTTCTGTATGGAGTGCAATACTCATCCGACGCATTTTCAACTCTCCACCCAAAAGCACAATGGGAGGATGTGAAGAGAAGTGTGGAAACTGCGTCCTGAAATATCAAGCTACTGGGGAAGCAATGTTTACCTTTTAAAAATGGAAAACCTTATGGCTCTGTATTGTGTAACAGATCTTAAATCAGACACACATAGTACATTTGGTAGATTACAGACACTTTGATGCTGTTTGAAGTTCATCCAGAGATCATTTTCCATGCAGGCAGATACAGTTAATGTATTTTTGATTATTCCAGGGACACTTTCTAGGCCAGCAGCGTCTCTGGATGGAATTAAACTCAATGTCTGGTGCCCTTTGAGATTTCAACAGTTTACACATTGCACATTAACATAATTTATTGGACAATACACAGACATTTAATGAGTTGGCATTCGTTAAAATGTTGTTAGCGTAACTAACATTATGCAAGCATGGTTTAGTGTCACTAACGTTACTAACAGTTCTGACTGCTAAGGCAGTGATTATGAGTTGACTGACAAAAGAAGCAATAAAAAAGATCTGAACTACATTTAATAGTTGGGTAGTTAAGTAACTAGCTGTTTCACTTAACTTACCCAAAACAGTTTTTCCCAATTGTTCCTCAGGTCCCCTTTTCTAATGTTGTGACTCGGCTGAATGGGGATTATTAGTGGTTAGAGGTATTTAAGGTATCAGCCTCATAGATATGGGGTTGAAGGGGCCTGATTACCTACTAGTAGGTTCAGAGGGGCCGTTATCATCTATTCACATGTTGATCAGTCATGTCACGTCACGCCACACGCCCTACCTGAGCAGTGTGAGTGCATCGTGGAACCTCCTGCTTTTTATTTCTGCGCCACACAGACCACGCGAGACGCACGGCTGCATCGCTGCCCGTGTAGAGATCCGGAGTGTCGTCATCAAACCTGCAATATTAAACCTTTCAGTTTCAATATCTAGATCTGGAGAATATATCACAGAAAAACGTTTTAACTCCCCAGTAAACACTGTCTCATTGATCAATGAGTTTATATTAATTGTGCATCATCACTACTGTCAAATTACTTAGCTGAAAATGCAGACCATATTTTCACTTTTCTTTCTGTGCTGAGCCAATTCTGTTTTCCACAGGACATTAAACCAGTTTTACAACACTGCTACACTCCATGAGCAAACAAGAATGACTGCACTGCTCCCTTATGAGCTGGGAAGGCAGATGATACATACAAAACAAACTAAGAAGATCTGCTTTGTCACAAGACTGAACCTCAGCTCCCCGAAGGTGGCAGCACAGGATTGTAGAGCAAAATTGGTGAACATCAGAATATTAAGATGAGCTGGTAAATTATAGAACACTGTAAACAGGTGCATCTGGTAAATGAAAGGTAAACACATCATTGAAATAATTTACTATATATAAATACTATGAACTATTCTATAAATACTATATATATAAAAATAATATAATAATACTATATCACTTGTACTGGTATGTTTCAACCTTTTGAAGATGGCATGAACATACATTTTGTAATTTCTTTTTAGCAAGTCAAAACAAGGAAGGCTGTTTCAGAACACAAAAAGCTAAAATTAGCATTACTGTACATGCTGTATCTGCTGACAATGTGGGTTCCAGAAGATTGCTGACAGTTAAGAAAAATATGGTACATTCCATTGAAAGATGTATAATGGCATTTTTTCATGAACTTCCAGTTTCTGTAGGTTCACTCTGGTTCGTCGGGGGTTTGAAAACATTTTGAAATACTAAGACAGTTTTAACACATTAAGTAGTTAAAACTGGCTCTACTTCAACCTGCTAAAACAATAAAGTGTTACTGATGTGTTGTTGCATTTATGTTAACAATCTAATAATGTCAGTCAGAGTTGCCATTGTTTTTGCAGAACAGGGTGTACTACTTTTGATACTCTAAGTACATTTAGCTGTTACTACTTGTGTATTTTCACTTAAGTAGGATTTTAAAACCACAACAAATCTGTATTCCCAGCTGTTTTTTTCTGTAAGCCCATCTCTCTCTTCCTTTTAAACCCCACTTTAATATCAGAGTTAAGCTCATCTTTGAAGCATTTCACACGTACATGCTTATCTGCCCTCACACCTTTGTCGCGCGGCAACATGCCTCTCTGTGACGCCTGCATTTGCCAGGACACACTCAGGACTGATAAGAGCCTCATCTTCTGGATTCACTTATCACTCTTGAGCAACAAGGCAGCACTGTCTGTCTGTTCATGTTTCTCTTCTCTTGATAAGTATAAACTGGACTCTTTTTTTTCTCTCTCCTTTATTTTTTCTGGCTCTAAGTTGTTCCTTAAAGCTGCCATCTTGTGCCAGCAGAAACATCTAATGGAGATGTGACGGTTTTAAATTGCAAGCCGAGTATCTGACACTTCACAGGGAGGGGTGGTGTTGGCATGAAATATGAAGCAGGAAGAAATAAAGGCTGATAAGACAATATTAAAGTAAACAGAGACTAACACAGTTTATATTTGCCCAGATGACTGGAGCTGGCATCCGAAAGGGCCCACAGATGGCCTGCTGAAAATACTGAGCGGTGAACGCTGGAGGGCGGCTGCAGTGGACGGCTGCTGGTTTAGTGCCACACATCATAAATCTTTCTCAGACCAGCAGTCAAGTCCAACTTCAAGAGATAACCGATCTCCATTACTAGAGAAGAGTCTTGGTCTATACAGCTGAGCTCAGACAGTAAAGGTTATCCAGGGACACAGAACTCCCGTCATCCCACTATAATCGGTCTAACTCTCATAATCCTGACGTGTAATATTTAAAGAGCTTTCAGATTCAACATCTTTTTTTTTGGAAGAAGAAAAGAAAATGTTTTTTAGGGACTGGCTTGAACATTTTTGGATGTCCAATATGAAGACAAATGATAATTTAAATTCCCTGTTTGAGATTACAGCTTTAATGATAAAGGAAATGCCAACAGGTCAGCAGGTGGAATAAAATGCTGTTTACTTTCCATTATGTAATTCTCTTGTTTCTTCTTGTGCTGTAGTCAGACTTAATTTAATCTATCATAATGAAAGCACAGAGTAGTACTCAATAGGCCGCCAGACATCCACAGCAGACTTCAATCAGCAGCTTAATCAAAAGGTTTATGGTTCTAAGTTAGCATTGTTATTACACAAACAAAACGATAAAGTCCTGCACAAACTGCACAATACCGATGCCGGCGAGTTTGGAGTACCGAGGTGATGGTTCTTATCCAGTGAACGGTGAAAGCTGATTGGCTCTGTGTGATCAACCTGTCTTTGGAAAAAAAATGAAATCAGCCCCCCAGCCAGGACAGATCATTTAGCTGCAGTATCAATCCCGTCTCCATTAACCCACAGCAGACAGCCTCATCACTGAGAGCGCCCGAGGAGTGACGAGAGATGACTAATATTGATCAAGATAGGAGACATGATCTGATATCTGATCAAGATATCAGATCATGTCTCAGATATCAGATCATGTCTGCTCAAAAGCTTGTAATATGACCATTATTTCCCCAGCCTGACAGATGTAAATCAATGTCAAGATTTATATGCCAGGAATTTCATATATTGGCTCGATTATAGAAAAGATGTGATTGTGAGCCTGTAATTTAATTCACACACAGCCTATACACACATTTACAAAGGGTTCTGATTTCGAATGAAGCTCAAGACTGCCACTATGTGGATCAATGTTGCACTACACTCAAGCAGTAAAATAAAGCGCCCAAACCAATTTTCAATATAATGGTAAAAATGTTGGCAAATTAAAATTCTTGATTACCTGCATGAAAATACACGACGACAAACACGTGTGCCGTCAGAATTAAAATAATTTATTAAGCACTTTCAAATGCATGAGCATGTGTAGGCATGCTTTATATTTAAGAATGTACTGTTTACATGTGTAAATAAACACTATACACACACACACACACACACAGAACATACCCACACAAACACTGTAGTCTACATGTTGTAGCTTCTCACACATAAATACTCATACTGTAAAACACATGTAAACATATATTTTTACCAATACTAGACGGCTCCCCGGCTAAAAAGCTTTGGTTCTAAGAACATTCTGAAAATATTACCATGCAGTGTTCTAGTAAAGTTTTCAGTGGGAAGTTTTTATTCCTAGAATGTTCTTCTTAAAAGGTAGGATAACATTCACTAAAAACATTGTTAAAATGTTTTTAATAACATTTTGACAATGTCAGAACATTATGTCCTAACATTATTCAAACGTTTTCAGCTGTGTTTTTTTTTAATGTTCCCAGAATGTTGGTTTAAAGTAGGATAACATGCTTTAAAAACATTATACAAGCGTTTTGTGGTAAAATGTTTTAAATGTATAAACCACTCAGCTATAACTTCCCAAGTTAAGTAAACATTATCAAATCTCACATTTCAGTGTGTACCACTATAGCCTATTTGGGTAAAGTGATTGTGCCTTTAATCTTTAAAACAACAGGAAGAGCCGATAAAGAAAATTGAAAATAAAATTGATGCTGTGGTGCACTGCTGCCGAATAGCATGGGACATGAATAACATTTGTGGTGGAAATCTGGAAATAAGAGTCTCTGAATCACCAAAGTTTTTTGAGTATTTATTAAGCTTTCTGCAGAAGGGACCCATTGATGTGCACTCAAGGGGTGTCACAGTCAAGAAGGGCCAGGAAGAACCTGGTTACAATGTTTTTATTGGAAGCAATAGCAAAACCCAAACAAGTCAGTTGTCAGATAAGGAATCCCATAACAGAATGGATTCTCACGGGTTAGCGAGGACGGACAGAAAGACAGAGTAACACCTTTATAACAATCAAAGACACGGCATTTCTTAACATAAAGACATACAAACAACCAACACACTAAATATACCATAAAACATTCATTCAAAACACAACAGCAACACAAAATCCCAGACTGAGAGGCAGCAAAACCCAGAGTCACAAAGTCAAATGCCTCTCTCCTCGGATGCTGGCAAGAAGCTTTTAAAACACTTCACTCCCAGGCCATGTTCACCTCATTGAACAATCATTGAACAAGAACACCTGGACAGAGCTAGAGACAATACATGAAACATCCTTACAGTGTTGCAGGGACAATGTTTTAACTTTGTTAACACACCTCATTACAGAAATGTTTAATAAAAAATGTTCTCAGGCCTCAATATCATTTTCAGAATGTTGCTTTGAAAATGTTCTTCCTTTGTTATTTAAATAACATTGTGGGAATGTTTTATAAAATAATTATATAATCTGCTACGTCACTTATGTCCCCAAAACATCCTTAGAATGTTGCAGTTAGAACATTATGTGTTAGGTAACATTTAACCTTATAGCAACAATATTTGAAATTATAAACATCCTTAAAACATTCATCGAACATTAGATTAAAAAACTTTCTTTAAAACATTATTAGAGCTTGTCGGTAACAATAGCCAATGTTGTGGGAACATCCTGCTGGCTGGGTCAGTTGTATAAATTAATTTAAACTACATTAAAATCCAGTTGTTGCTGCATATGGTTCAGTTATTGGCACATGATCTGTTGTGGATTGATAATAATAATCATAATAATAATAATAATAATAATAAAGAGTACATTGTAAAGCAGTAGTTGTAGTTAGTAAAAGCATCAGTTCATTCACTCCAGGTTGTACTTTGGTATTTGAGCAGATTATTATATTTTGTCATTTCTAAAAATCTGTAAACAGTATTATACCTGCGATGTCACCATCAGGCTCTCTTCATTTCTTTTTTTATATTTTGTTGAATATCCTGGATTCATTTTAATCCAGTTAATCCAGCTCTATGTTACACTAAGAGACGTGCCAAGGATTCAGTTGTACTGATAACTCTATGCAGCAGAGGGCGGAAGAACACTAGATTTCAGTTAAACTGCATCTTGTGTTTCATCTCAGCCCAGCTTTCCAAAATGATCTGCATGCACTTCATCTCACCAATGAAATCATATTGCTCTTACGCCTATCAAAAAGAAATTGAATGTTAATATTGCATTAGTCAAAATCTTTCCATAAACCTCCCTCTGATCTCACTTTGCATGGATTGAGAGGATCTTATGATGGTCTTCCACAAGCAGAGTGTCCATCATAAGGGATACTGTGAATTACCTCCTCATATCCAATGTAAACAGCTTGATCTTCAGCAAATCTGATCTATCATAACCGTCTATTCCACTCTCAGAGGATTAAATAGATTTGCACTTTAGAGGAATAATCCTCACTCTGTATATGTCTTGGCCTCAATAACTGAATTGGGTTGATGGTCTGTGGAGGTGAGGGCTCTGTGTATTGCAAATAATTCCAATCACGCAGCCTTAAATGGTTATTGGGTTCTATGAGAATTCCACCTTAAAGGAAGATGTGCAAAATCATATTACTTGTGATGTTTGTTGTTGCAGAGTCTAATTCTCTTTAAGACTGAACCAAAATGTTCTAATTAAAGATACTTTTGGAAATACTGCTGCCAGAAAATCCTTTACAAGTGATCGATTCTACATCTTCTTAAGGTTTTGCCATAGGGACAATAAAAGTGAGCTTTGGGTCAGGTTGAGTTCCAGGTCTTACTATGACAAATCAACAGTAAACATGACTGCCATGCCAGCTTCTCTGTGAGGCTGTACTTTGAGCTAAATGCTATGGTCAGCATGCTAACATGCTTACAGTGACAATGCTAATATGCTGATGTTTAGCAGGTATAACATTTACCATGTTTGCCATCTTAGTTTAGTGTGTTAGCATGCTATAATTTGTTAATTAGCACTGAACACAAACTACAAAGATAGGAAGGTCATTAGCTTTGCAGGTATTTGGTCAGAAACCAATGTGCTGGGCAAACTGAAAATCTGCCCTGATGATGGCACCACCTGAACATTTAAGGGATCACCAAAGTTTTTATAATTCATCCTGAGGGGGACATGAGATATTTTAGTCTGGACCGAAGTGGTGGACAAGGCAAAGTATGAGTAAGCACTTTCTCTGCTGTGTCCCTTAACAAGATACTGAATCTCTTCCTGCTCAGGGAGACTGTTCTGTAGCTGATTCTATGTTCTGATCAACATAGATAAAATAAAACCACAAAAGTGTATTTTTTAATGGCTCATGATGCATGGTTTGAGTCTTTTCAGGTTTAAAACAAAATGTCCTTAATGTTGCCGCATGAGCCCTCTATCGCCCTTCAAATCTCAGGTAGGCCTATACCACTCTTCACTTCTAGCACTATATAAATGTACACTTCAAAATACACCAATCAATGTTACTCTCAGGTTCATTGCATCAGCATTTCTTATTACTCTGACACACTCCAGTCCATTTCCCAGCCATCATTAATTATTCGTGTATATCCTTATATCTATCAACAATATAATTAGCAACCTTTTCCCCATCCGGTGACATTATGGTTCCAATCTGAAAGCCATTCAGAGCTGAGACATGCAGCAGCATACTGATAATAGTCCCCCCTTGCCCTTTGAAATTGCTCCCCATTTAATTGGAGTAGAACACAATTGTTCAACTCATTAGGAGGCCCCATTCACCGACTGGGGATGAGGTGTAAAATGTGATGTGGATTACATGTAATGCAGACACATAGACGTGTTGCAAAGCTGCGTTCAAGTAGCCTGATAGAAAGTTTTATGAACAGCCTGGGGAAAATGAAGATTGGCAACAAATAAAGCTGTTGGACTTTAGCTCAGTATTTAGATAAGAGGATGAAACAGCTTGAGAGTCGTCTGGTAATAGCATCCTTAAAGTGATCTGAAATCAGGCTGAGGTCATCCTACTTGGGGGGTGCTTTCTCTCTTTCTGCTGTCCCAAACGCCCTGGTCCCCTAGTTTAATCTGAAATTGAAGGCTCTCAACTGCGACGGATTATAGGGACTAACCCAGGCATGCAGCTGTGGACTCTGTCCTAATGAGCCCAGCTAGCAGAGCATTAAGTGACAACAAGTAGCTACTCCAACAACGAGGGCAACTTCACGCCATTTAAGAGATTTACAATGAAGGCTTTTTTCTCTTCACAGATGTAGACCATTTGGTTGAAAGGAAAGCAGAATAAATAGACACCAAAAAGTCACATTTAATAAAAGTTGATTTCTATTTTATGCTTTGTATTTGGAGTTATACATTTTTTTTGAAATAAAAACACAAACATTTTTAAAGACTACAAGAAAACATAATTCAAATTGTGCCTTAGTGAGAGAGATTAATATATCAATTATATACAGTGCGATATAGGACAACAATTACTTTCTTTCTCTTCAAAGAGTACTGTCGGTGGGATGGTTTTTATTTCAAATGTCACCATTAAGTAACTTTACAAGCAACATTAAAATGAATGCCAAAATGAAATGTAGTGCTCATTGGTCATTGGTAGTCCTAATTAAAGTATTATCACTGTTATACTGGATAAAATGTTACTCATCTGGCTCGTCATATAATTGTGGGATCTATATACAACAATATTAACACCTTTACTCCCAACAATTAGTCAACTCTTCTCTACTGTGTGTAACCAACAACTGTAAGTTTGGAAGTAAATCAGAAAAAAAGTGCATTTGTATCTTCTGTGCAGAGCCGGTGATGGCCAGATGAGTTTGCTTCTTAAAGAAGTCCAGGTGCAGGCCGGTTTAGAGGAGTCAATGAGGGATGAAAACCTGCAGGACAGTGAGTTATGTTGGATAAATCCCTACACATGCTGAAAGCAACCAGGCCACTGCATTCACTCACGAGAATAACAGTCCCCGGGAACAGATAGTCTCTATGGACTTTTCTCCTCGTCTGCTGAACTCAGGGGATCACTGGCTTTCTCCTCGGCCGCCTGCCTCTCCTGTTTGCCCTCCAGCAGTCTGTCATGAGAAACCGTCCCCAGCACTTTGGCACTGTGCTCTTGTGCTTTGGCCCTGAGTGCAGCAATGCTGTTCTCTCTCAGTTCCTCTTTAGAAATGGTGGACTTGCCTTCTGACCTCTTCTCCTCCGCCTCAGATTCCTCTGCCCTCTGAGAGCTCAGCTGCTGGGGCACATCGCACTTTCCTGTTGGCGGGGGAACTGCTGCCTCCGTGGACTTTTTGTGCATCCCTGCAAAGAGTTGCGGGTATTCAGATTTAGAATAGCGTCTGTTGATTGGTAAGCCATCTTGGACTGCAAATAGCAAGCAAAAAAAGTTCCGATTTAGAATATAATGTTTGAATGGACGTCAATGCTCAACCAGCGTGGAGGATGAAAATATTAGATGTAATGCAAAGTGTATGCCATGTTCTCTGTATAGGATTTTATTTTCTTCAAGGGTCATGCTTAGCAAGTTAGAGCAACTAATGTAGTTGTGCAGAGAGGGCATCAGTGCCTGCATACACTATCAGTCCGTGCAGTGAAATGCTTTAATGTTATGATTACACATGGATAACTTGCAAATAACCACTCAGAGAAATAGTCTCCACACCAACACAATGAGACAATGATAAAGAAGGACATCACCCTCACCTAGCAGCCAGGGGGCGCAGGACTCCATAATGCCATCCTTGGCAGACTTGAGGATGGACTCTGGCAGGGGGATTGAATGCCTCACCATGGCTCCATACAGGCCGTACTCTGCCATCACGGTGCTTCGGCCCCAGCATTTCTCCCTCTTCCTCCACTTGGCTCTGCGGTTCTGAAACCACACCTGTGACAGGAGGACAAAACACCCACTTATTAGTTACCAGGACCCTTAACTCCAAATTATGCAAACAAGTCAGCGCTTCCTCTGCCTATAGATGCAAGCATGGCAGTTTTTGTGATATTGTTTGGCTACAAAACATTTATGCTCTTGACCTGAAATTTGATGCACTTTTTGGTGCTTTTCTGGATCCAAAATGATTACCTTAAATTGTTTGGAAAATGGCTGAGATACAATAATAACTTTTAGCTGATATGGCATAGATGATGCCACAGCCAGATGATTCTCAATCATTTGGGGATGGCAGAGATGGAGGTCCTTTTGACTTCAGAGGAGTTTTGCCTTGGCAGAATGTAGATATTGAGTAAATTCTAGGATCCATTTTTCTTTTAAGGGTTTGAAACAATCCAATGGCAGCTTGCAATTTGCATTTCCTTGTGTGCAAGATGAAACTATTGGTACCACTTTCTAATTCAGCAACCTAAAGAGGCTTTGGCTTTATTAATAATTAATAAATAATTTTCTAATGCTTTATATATCAGTTATAAGTGATTATATAATAAGATAAAATGTTGGGTTGGTAGATTGTGAAAAATGCATGAAGCTGCTGTTTATCTTTTCTGGTCCATATGCTGTGCAGCCATTTCCCAGAAAGTAAGTGCTCATGAGATCCAATCATTCCAACTGCAAACTTGACAAACTTTACAATTGTCTTAAAACCTCTTTATTGATTATTGATTGTTAATTCCAAATAATGTAACTGCAGACATGATGGCTTATTAGAGAGTGCAAACCCCTCAGTATGTAAGTAATGCATTATAAGCACTTATAACTGTGTCATTAAAGGATAAACATCATCAATAGGAATTTCTCACAACCTGCAACCAAAAGCTGTTTTTAATGATCTGTAAAGCTTTAGGAAATTATTTATTAACCATTAATAAAGCCAATACTTACAGTTTATAAACTCTTTATAAACAATGCTTCATTAGGAAGTGGTACCTTTTGCATGAAGACTTAATTTTAAAGGTGCATTATTTGGGAATCTCTGGTGTGATTCAACGTAACTTAAGAAATCAACTGCTCTGTTTGGATTCAGTCCATTGATTTCCCATAACCTGCTGGCTACAGGTGTGAAGGATCGCTGCCTCCTGTCAGAGCTGATCTCCAGCTACCTGTGGTGGCATTATAGATGGTTTGACACATCAAGACACTTCACTCCGCCACAGCCAACAACTGCTTAAGGCCTTGCCGGCTATCTGTCAGCTCTGACAGAGAGGCCAAATTGATTGTATAGCACAACACAGGATTGTTAAACACTCTACTTAGGGCACCTCTGATGGCTCTGTGAGGAGAGGAGGGGGCCAGAGAGTAGATTCAAGTGAGGGGACAGATTTTAAATTGAAAACGATCAAAACGTTTCCAAGCTTTTTTTTCTTATTCTGGTAATTCTGATGATAACCCTTATTTCATACAAGATACTTTTTTTTATGAGAAATTGCTTCTCTGCCCCTCAAAAGAAGCCAGTGTGGGAGCTGTGAGGAGGAGTGACCCTGGGGCACGCCAAGGCTGATTGAAAAATAAGTTAATTTCAGGCCCAATCGATGGCGTGCAGGCGGGCAAATATCACGGGAAATTAAACTACCGGGACTCGGGGGAGCAGTGCTATTGACCCGTGCTAATAAATTCAATGTAGTTATTTCATTTGAACTCCCTGCGTCTCTCCGGGAGCAGCAGCCAGCCTCCCGAGCTCGTCTGATTTAACTAATTACACTCAATGAGAAAATTGGGTGTTAATTTTATTTAGGATAGGATCAGGCCCGGGCTTATTTATTTATTTCCTTTTTTATTATTTATCCGCGGCTGTACAGCTGCAGTCCGTAATGAGAATGAGATTAAAAGCCGCCCCGGCAGATGGATGGCCCAGGTCACACTGCAATCTTCTTCCGCCTTGATAGCTTGATTAGGTCGTTAGCGGCTCCTTCTCCGAGAACAAATTGTTTCACATCCAACTGCGCCTGATGAGAGATTATCTATCGTGGCGAGGATGCTGGAGGAGAGCAGCCTTTGTTCCGACAGGAGGGGAGCACCACTGATCGATTTACGGGGGGCTCACTTAGCTTGCCTCCCCTTTAACACGAGAGCAAAGCGAGAGGCAGCTGGCGGCCTGCACGCACAAACCACACGAGGGCATTAGCAGCGGTGGGAAAGTGAAGGAAAGATTAGGCTACAGGTGCATATTCATAAGGAAAACAATAATATTTGCCTTTTAATATTTTTGCACAAATCGATAAGGCTTAGGCTGCAATTTCAGAAAGATACGATTACTTATCATAGTCTAAAGAAATATTTTAAATACAACGAAATAAACAATAGGCTGTGGGGTGAGACTCAATGCTTTAACGTCAGTGTACAAGTGCCTTTATTTGGCATTCTTTATATAGGCTAGACTATATTATATATGTGTATGTATGCGTTTGCAGAGAGGATCTCAAAGAGAATATAGATTAAACTAGCGTTTTGAAATGTATAAAATCAATATAATTTCACGGACCTATTTGAGTATTTTCTTTTTTATTTGTAGACAAAAATAAAATCAAAATTGCCAGCATATCTTTTTTTTTTCAAATGTAGCATTTTCATATGAAAGATAAGCTAAAAGTAGTAATTTGTAGGCTAACACCTTGATGAATGTTACGTACTGAGACATTTAAAATAAAGCCTTATGCAGAAGTTAAAGTGAACCATTAAGGCTATATCTTATAAATTCAATAAAATAAAAATAAATGAAATACATCCCATGTAACGAATGTGTTTACAATATTATAAAAACTGTGTGTGACAAAAATGATAAAGACTTAAGCTGGATGGTCCATGTTTAAACTTTCCAGTGAATAACATATTATTATTATTATTATTAATATATTATTATTATTATTATAAAGTCACGTGGTGCCAGTATTACCTGTATCCTGTCTTCAGGGAGTTCTGTTTTCATGGCCAACATCTCTCGGGCATAAACATCCGGGTAGTGTGCCTCATTAAAGGCCTTCTCCAGCTCCTCCAGCTGATATGAGGTGAATATGGTCCTGTGGAAACCGGGTATCATTTGAAATACTTTTAAAACTGAATGCATTTTGTGTCTCCAGCAGAAAGCATTCTCTGTGATTCAAACTAAAAGGCATGCCAATCTGATCTGACTAAAAACGGAAACAGAAACAACATTTAACACATTTCTATAGACTATAATATTCTATTTGATGTGTTTTATTATCCATGTGCATGGGTGTATAATAATATATCAGTAGTAGTCAATTGTAGTAAATTCTTATTTGAACTATAGTTTATTGTCTGTATAAATAAGGCTACAATAAAAACACCCACAAAAAAAAACCAATTACCATCGTACATTGCATCACGTACATTTCTGTTTAATTCATAATTTAAAACATAATAATTAGCCATTATTAACCAGAAATCAACACTAACCGGTGGCGTCTTTTCTTGCGTTTCTTGCTCTGACTTACTGATGACTTTGACAGTTTTCGTTCATTTGAAGACAAATCATCGGAGTCTGGATTAAAACAAGAAGAAAGCATTAAAGTTAATAACATCTATGAAAGCGTTTTGGAACAGTTGACACTGACACAGCACGGCTATTTTTTAAGCCATTACATTGTAATGATTTCATTTAAAACCATACAGTAGCCATACTACTACTACTATTACTACTACTAATAATAATAACAAAACAACAATAATAGCCTAATACAAAAAAAGTAACAATACATGCACAGTAGCCCTGTCAAAATGCTCTTGCAATATATTTAGTATCACTAATTGTCTAAGTGTTGCAGATCACCTGAGCTGGCAGACTGGCTGGTGTCCAGCGGCCCTACGGACCTGCTGTGGGGCTGCAGGTGAACATCTTGTGCGTCCGACAGCACCGTCTCCAAAAACGCTGGTTGACTGTAAAACGACGGAATTCCACCAGGGCCGATTAATCCCATCCCGACACCCATCCCCACGCCGGCGTGTCCCAGCAAGGACCTGGCTGCGATCAGGTGCGCCCCGGCCGGCAGCGAGCCCAGAGGGCTCCTCGGGGCCGCGGGCGGCTCCTTGTTCAGCCCCAGGATCTCCTGGATACCAAAGCCGGTGCACCTGGGCGGCGGATGGGTCGCGCCGCTCTTCGGCTGGTGGCTGTTACTCCCCCCATTTGCACACAGAGAGGTTTTCTCCGATAGATTTAAACTTTCCGAGAGCACGGCACCTTGTTTCCCCGTCATGATATCTTCGACGCTACTTGAAAGGCCTGTTTCTTATTTCACCGTCGTACAGTGTGGTCCCCAGTGCATGGTCCTCTGTATAACACACAAGAGTCCTTCAGCAAATGGTCCTTTTATCCAACAGGTCCATCCCAACAAGAGGCAGGACCCAGCAGCCAATCAGCTGCAAGGATTCCGGATTCCTGTGGATCATGGATGCATTATACGCCCTCTCTGATACATATCTGCATTTTCCCCATGCAGGACTAGGCTGTGTGGATAAACGCGGAGGGGATTTAGGCTACAGAAAGAAGGGAAGGAACGAAAGGACTTCAAGGAGGCAGGCTGCAGAGAGAAAGGCGAAATGATGAGAGGGGAAACTACATTATTAAAACGAACCTGGAATCATAGATATTAAATAAGATAAAAATAAGGAACCTTAAAACAAGAATACTGCACCGTAAGACTTAAAGCAACAAACGCCATAGCCATTATAAACTCACTGCAGATATACTGCCTTTATAATTTTTTGTTAGGAATTCCTAATTAAATTGTCTATTTCACATCTCTTACTTACATTTTAAATGCTGCAGGTTTAGAAAATTACCCCAATCTCCGAGAAAAAATCAGTATGTTTTGCCTGTTTTTCGCTGAATGGTTTACACACACACACACACACACAGTCAGCTATGCTCTCTCAACCACTGGCTCACACTAGTGGATAATTGATCTCCAGATGCCATGGGAAACTCATCACACGTAAATCAAAGGCCCTCCCAAAAACGACAGCTGGACAATATGGACCCACTCTGCTCTGCACGGTCCTGCACAGCGCTGATCCCACATCAGCAGGAGCAGCAGCAGCAGCAGCAGCAGCAGCAGCAGCAGCAGCAGCAGCAAAGGCTACAGAGCAGATAAAATCACAGGGACATTTCCTCGGGGGAAATGGAAAATGCAACAGAATATGGGACCTAAGTCTGATAAGTAAATAAATGACCATTTATTCATTTTCATCTTAAGTATAACAATTATAATAGGTATGCAACCTTCACTAAACGCATCTGAACATTACACCGAATAATGGCTAATTATGGCCGGTATATGAGTCATGTATGCCCAAAGCATGTACATTTGTGAAATTATGAGAGAACGACTGAACATTTTGGTGTCAGGAAGTTGATGAAACATGCTGGTTTATTGATCTGTTTAATGAAATTAGTGGAATTTTTGTATTTGCATTTTATGTTGGCGTCAGTCTTGGCATGCAAGCTTACATTAAACAAATGAATTTGGTTGTTTTGTGACATTCTTGCAGACAAAAAAGAGAAACACGTGCTTATTTTGAGTCATGTGATTATTAAAAAAAATATTTTTTATTTATTTTAATATTTAATTTTAATTTTAATATTTATTACATGGGCATGCATTCGTTTGGAAATCATTTTGAACAACATGAGGATTGGCTTATTTGCAGATATGGCTCACAATTTTCTTTGCCCACACATTCCCTGCATATCATCAAAGTGATAATGCTATAATAATGGAATAAAGCAATGAAGGCAACTAAATAAAATAATAAATAAATGCATGCGTATTATGTAAATTCCAGAGCAAAATAAGGAAACGCACCACTTGACTGACGTAACCTAAAACTACATCAATTGTAACTGAGACTTTAAGCACCCGGAAGACAGGTCGGAAGTCGAAGTCGTATTTTATATCAAACAGTATGAATTGAGCTGCTGATTAAAGAGAATAATACCGCTGCTGCAATTAATAGTTGGACAGTTGAAACTAATTAGAGACAATTTAGTGGGAATTCTATTAATGAAGAAATCAATATTATATAGGATGTGCTAATGACACATCAGCCTGTTGAGATCAAGTCATTTATTCACATAGAAGGGTGTGAGTCAGGATGACCCGTCAATTACTCCATCATCACTCCTGTCGCAAACTACACAGGGTTTTCTTGTTTGGTTTGTTGGTAGTGCAACACTCTGTATGGCTTTTAATAATCCATCTCCTATGAAAATGGCTGCGTGCTGATTTACATGCAGAAGAGAGGCTGCCTAATAAGGCTCTAGATTAAGGGAAGATTTAGTTCAGTCATTCGTGTAGATTGGGTTGCCCATCAAAGACCTGCAGGATCTGACGGCTGCAGATTAAAAAGCAAACAGCTGTTGGAGAATTTTTTTGTTTATCTGGCCCCAACCCCCTCCAACCACACATCCTTTCTATGCTCCCGCCACTCCTCCAGTTTTTAGGCCTAATGCAAAAAAAAGAAAAAGTGTCCTCAAACCTTTAGAAATGAAGCCACACACGCATCCAGCCTGTCACCTTCAAACAGGTGCATGTCTGCAGCAGGTCACAAACTGATAAGGAGCTATAAGCAAAAACCGCCCACTAAAATGAATATCATATCCTGCTGATGCGGCAGGTGAGATGCATTTGTGATGATGAATAAGCAGAGCACTTTTACTTTGCTGGAAGGTCACAGCAGAAGAGGAAATATAACTGAACCCCCGACAGACGGATGAATCATTCCTCAACGTTTTCATCCCATATGAACTTCTATTCGGCGCTGGTGCATTCAGTGTCTCTTTATTGGGTTAATCAAAGTAGTGTACAACTCTTCATCATGCTTTCCAAGATAAACAGATGAACCGCGAGGAGAGAGGAAGCTCTTGTGCTGAGCTGCTGTGCTTCAGTCTGCTGAGTCGAGCATCCGCGGTGTTGAAGCAGGATGAAGCCAACTTGATGACAGCACACATGTCGAGCCGAGTCAGGGGAAAAACTAAAGCACAGCCAGGGCCTCTGCTTTCCTAAAGCACTTGCAGGGCGTGATGTGATGCGATGCCCCCAGCCCACCCCCCCCCCCCCCCCCCCAACACCCCCCCCAAAAAACTTTTAAAACCCCCCCCGGGTGAAGAGGATAA
>JAVQJL010097915.1:0-55736 GCA_036024295.1 Nannoperca obscura
ATTTATATATATATATATATATATATATATATATATATATATATATATATACATATATTTTATATATTTTCTTACTTGTTGTCCAGGTGGGCCAGGTTCACCTTTGACACCATTTTGAAAGGGGCTGCAGTAACCCTGCAAAGGAAATCATGTGTCTCAAAGGAGCCGAAAGTTGAACTAAAAGATACAAAACAGCCTGTCTTGCACAGTAATGTAAGTCATACACCTCAACATTTGAAAGCAAAATACTAACTTGTTCTCCTTTGTCTCCTTTATGTCCCCTGTCACCCTTTGAAATTAAAAGCACAAACACATTCAGAAAATACCTCAATGTTTACACATTAACAGACATTCAGCAATTGCGATTTATATATATACACATGAAAAGACCACAATTTCTGTTCAGTTTTTAAAGAACTGAGTGAGTACCGGTGGTCCAGGTACATGCACTGTGGTATGTCCTTCCACTCCCTGTGACGGAGGTCCAGGAGGGCCGGGTGGGCCACGGAATCCTTGATCACCCTGCAGGGTTAAATAAAAAAGCAAATCCAATGAAAACAGAGTATCTCCAAATTTGGTGATTTAGATTTTTTTCACAAGAATTCAGTGTTCCTAAATGGGTTGAGACAATTCTCGTACCTACACAAACTAAATAAACCATAAAAATAAAAAAAACAGGAGCTACCTCAGTACATTATCTTTCAGCTCAGTAATAATAAGGTAATAATGGAGTAATATCCTCGTTACAGGGGAAAAAATTGAGGTAATAACCAGCTCATGATAATACAATGAGAATAATTTGGTAATATGAGAGTTTCATTTTTGTTATAAGGTAATAAACATTAAAGTAATGGGGAAAACAACTCAAATTAACATGGTAATGATGGTGAAACAACTGGCTAACCTCAAAATAGTCAGGTTATGGATGAGAGTAATTATACAACTGGATTTATTTAAATAACCACATTCTTATTGTTTTTATTAGTGAACCATAAAGTGTTCCCACTACCTCTCCAGTGACAGAATCATGTAACATGTGGCTATTTTCTTTTTTGCAGACAACATATAAAAAAAATTAAATTCTCACCTTATCTCCTTTCTCACTCACAAAGGCCAGCTTGTCACCCTGTGGGGAGGTAATAAAAAAGTTCATATGACATCTCAGCTAGGTGATTAAGCCAGAAGACAGTGGATTTTATGTTTTCTGTAGGATTACTCTTACCTTCTCTCCAGGAGGGCCAGGGGGGCCAGGATCTCCCTATCAAACAGTTAATCAATTATTTAAACAAACTGATAACACCAGTCAAGTTTGTAATGATGAACATTGACAAGTTATCATTAGTATCTTTCAGGTTTAAAACTAAGATTACACTTTCTAATTTGTATTCTTTCCAGTACAAATTGCTTTTATGTTTAACAATAATCACATCTCTAAATAACTAATATTCATAAAGTTTATCTCTGGCTCTGTAGGATGATCCACAGTCCATCACTGTAGGAGTAACTCACTTTGAGTCCTTGATATCCACGAGGTCCTGGAGGCCCGGTAGGTCCAGAAGGTCCGAATGATCCCTGGGAGAGAAAGAGACGTGTGGGAAGAAATAGGATTTATACAGAAAATCAGATTAGATTCTCTTTGTTTTCTTTCAACACACACAAACACATACGCACAACGTACAGGTAATCCAGGTGTGCCAGGAAATCCTCTGTCTCCTTTCAGAGGAACAATGCCAATCACACCGCCGGGGTCACCCTGCAGGAGACGGAACAAAAATAAATCATATTGTTTGACAAATGTATTTACATATAAGATGTTAATGCTTCATACATTTTAACTGACCTTCAATCCAGGAAGTCCCGGGATGCCCTGAGAAGAGAGGACAGCAGTAGCATATCAATACATGTAACATGATTCTGGTAGGTAGAGTATTTCCATTTTTAGAAATCTTGTAATTCCAATGTGATGGTTGTGATGTTTGAACTTCAGGAAACCTGCTCAAAACCATCTGGATCATTCCCCAAAAGGTGTGCTAGTCACTTTAAAAACTAGGCAGCTGTTATTGATACGTATACATTTTGATGGTTTATATACTGTTTCAATTTGACAGTGGCAGTAACTGAAATGTGTGCCGGTCAGCGGGGTGGTGATTGATTGTCAAGCGAGTCACTGTTACTTACAGGAGGTCCTTGAAGACCACCAAAACCGGGGCTGCCATCTCTTCCTCTGTCTCCCTGAAACACACACACAACACGGTCAGAGGGCACAAACACTGTTAAAGTTAACTGACAAAAAACATACAAACAGGCGTGATCAAATCTGCATTGAAACACAGTAGAACTTTTAGAAGTGGCTTACTTTAGTCCCATTGCACCCTGGGATACCTGGCTGACCTGGTGGGCCATCATTTCCATTGATACCCTAAAGTATGAAGTACACAAAGAAACAATTTGAGACGTCTCCCCAGCATCCTGACCGTTCTACCCTGTGTTCACGATCAAACTCCCTCAGATACCATCCAAAATTAACATGCAGCCTAAAAGATAATAACATCTAACACAGATCAGAAGAACTTACTGGTAGTCCCGGGTTTCCTGGGAAACCTGGCAAACCAGGAGGACCCTGCAAATCACAACCATATCAGCATTACAGTTAGCATTACATTACATTAGCAATAATTTGTGTCCATATCATCCTGTATTGTAATTACAGTTACTTACCCGCACTCCTTTCAGTCCAGGAGCCCCAGGTGCACCCAAATCTCCCTGAGAGAAATATCATATCAGCTCATGTTTGTAGTGACACATGACAACAATGAAAATGCTGCACAATCGGTTGTATTTATTTCTTAATCAACCAATGAATTAGTTTGTTGTTTGATTTTATGTCATCCCAAACTTATCTAGGGTTATTCATTTAATAACTTGTGTGTGTGCTTACCATGGGGCCCATTGGCCCTGGAGGCCCCTCAGGTCCCTGCATCCCTGGGAATCCCATATTACCTTGAAGACCAGGAAATCCACGCTCCCCCTGTGAAGCAGAGAACATCAGGTTGATGATACAAGGACAAAAATCTTTATATTAACAAATATTTTATAGCCACATTTTTCAAATCAGATTTCAAGACATTTTATGATTTAATACATTACTGTGTTTTAAACATTTAAATAATCTATAATTAATTTAAATATTCCTGAAAAACACACACACACTTTATTTCATCCAATTAGGTTAATTGGGATCATTTTAATGACTTTATGATTATGATTTGTGAGTGTCTATTTTTTATGAATGTTCTTGTATGTATATTTATGTCAAATTTAAAAATAATGTTTCATTCTTTCTGTCTTCTGCTGTTCAAGTTTACGTACAATACTTATACGCTAAAAACAGCCAATTATAAACACGTATTTTAATATTATATTTATTTATTTTATTTTATTTTAATTATGTTTATGTGCAATGTTTCTCATCTGTGTTCTTTGCTCAGGAAGCCTCCTATGTGTCGTTTCCACTATCTGCCACTAGATGTTAGCATTTCTTTATTTCCTTATGAAGGAGAGTCCTGCTCCAGTAATCTTCACAACCCTCTCTGAGTTGCATGAGAGAGTGATGTGTAAATGTCAGTAAATTAAACCATATAAAAACTTTTTGGATCTATGTCCGTTGTCATCAGTCGGGAGAAACATTGCAACATTTTTAACATTTGCATCATTGTAGTGTTACCACGGCAACTCCTTTTGTGCAACGTCAGGAAGTGATTTAATTGGAAATTAAAGCTCACAAGAAATTTTAGGAAGATAGTTTGAAGCCATTCAGCTACTTTCAAAACACAGAGGTGCTTTTAATCCACAGCGGATTGGCCGAGCTCCATTAAACACAGTTAGTGCATCTGTTGCATGTCGGGCTGAAAGTTTGGCTACTGCTGCTGTGTGAATGAGCCATAAAAGGCCAGACTGTTGCACTATGAGGACAGACAACAGTCTGCAGTCGTCTGATATAACTGAGCCAATAATACACATGAATACAAAAGCAGGAGTTGCAGTGAAAAATAAATCAACTTTAAAGCAGCGGCTCCCAACTTGTTTTGCTTGTGACAACATCAAACAAAAGACGTCTACTTGTGACCCCTCGTTGCAGGTTTGAGATTTCTTCTGGTTGTGACCAGTTTAGAGATTGTAAAGAGTGATTGTTTTTTCTTTATTTACATTTTTCAGTGTCCAAGAGGTAAAAGAAATCTCATAATTTGTTTGCAAAAAGGCAAAAATAAGAGGAAAGTCTGAAAAAATAAACATTATTTTGTTTCGCCGAAATGTCTTTTATTCTGGTTTCTATCCTGTTTATCATCTTGTGACCACTTCTTTAAAGTTATAACATTTAAGTGTCTTTGGCTGAGAGATCACTTTTAGAATAAAATGCAGTTTATAAAGTAAGTATTTATCCTTGGACCACAGTCATAGAAAGTACATGTACACCTAAGCGTAAAAGCAGATTGTTGGCGTCTCAGAGAGCGTCTTTAGAGAGAAGAAAATGTAGTTAAAGCAGAGATACCTTTGCCCAAGTCATTTAATACCAACTTTTCATGTTTCAGGTCAGTGATTAACACTCATACTAGAGTGCTGACAGCTCAAAGGCTCACAGCCAGTTCATGGCTAGTGTCCCCACCACTTGTACATGTGTATGTGAGATGTTCCCTCCCTCTGAATAAGGCCTTCAGGGCAGCTGTGTGTGTGGACATGCTCTAATTCAAACTGATCTTTGTTCCCGTCCCGGTCTCTGTTCCGTGACAGAGCCCCATCCATTGCTTTTCCACCCAGACTCAGCTCCAGTCTTGTCCCACCGAGTTGAGCCCATTAGTCAGAACGTAGAAAGCACTGTCTGCTTCAACCTGCACGTATTGCTACTTCACTAACATGAAGGCCTGATATTGAATAAGTGGAAGAAAAGCACGAGGATTGATTGACAGTGAGAAATTAAATTAGTGCAAATGAAAATCTCACCTTTGCTCCTTTCACAGCGCTGCAGTCGCATTTTCCACATGATGCCCCGCAACCCTGAGGATGAAAAAAAAAGAAAATGGGGCCAAAATAAGGATAGTGTTTGGCAGCTGGACACCTGCTGATGGTCATTCCGTGTAATCCATCAGACGTGTAAAGTTATGCTAATAACTTTTCTTTCTTTTATAGCATGTTAGTGGCCTGCCTCTGCCAGATGGCCCTCCGACACTGTAAATCACCGCAGTGAGAGCCAGACAGACTCCTGCAGTGTTTACATGCAAGACTGCTGATCTATCCCGCACATGAGCATTTATAAATCAATAAATATCTTCTTAACTGATAATAATACATCATAATTTCTTTGTTGATATAATTTTGTATTATTAATATATCTGCAAAGTAACTACAAATTAAATTAATTGTAGTGGAGTAGAAGTATATAGTAGTAGAAAATGGAAAGTACCTCATGATAGTACAAAAGTATAGTCCAGTAAATTTACAAAAGTCGGGTGATGATTCTCTGTTCACATGCACTTGTGCACTTTGATTCATCATTTATATAAAATTAGATAGCAGCTTTCATTGCATTGATGATGGTGTTGACAATGAAGAAATTATTTATTTCCTGTAATCAGGTTACTTTTAAGCCACATAAAGGGTCACTGATTAGCTTTGTAAAATTAGGGCATCAATGCAGCTGTTCTTGGCCCTTTCAGCGGCCCCCAACCCCCACCCTGCTTCCTCTAGGGTCTCCAGAGGCCGGTGCCTGGGAACTGGCCTGCACTGCCTTGGCTCTCTCCTCTTTTTCCCCTCCATCATCCAGCTGTTGCTGGACTCACGTGCAAGGCATCCAGCCAAAATTCTGTCATGGTTTTGGACGGGCTCTGCAGAGAGTCTTGGGCAGAGAGTGCACAGCTCCACAACCCACAAATATTTCTGCCTGTCCGTCCCTCGTTCTCACACGCACACACACACACAAATTAATGGCTCCTTCACCATTCATCGTGTTCCATTCCCAACTTTATAAACCTTAAATCTCATACATAGGACATTCTTAATTCTACATTTTCTATAACTCATCATCCTGTCCAAGTCTTAAACATATTCCCCGTCTTCCCTCTTACACACAATCCTTTCCAAAATACCTGATAACTGAATCAATATGTGGCTGTAAAAGCATGAGAAACCATGGGGAAACTGCCCTGACTGCCCCCACCTTGTCCCACTGCACTTGTTCTTCTCTATTTGCAGTATAAAACACACGTGTGGCCTGCTACATGTCCCATTCCTGCCCTCTCAAACACCTCTAACTCACGCCATCTCACCTCGCCACTCCTGGTTCCTTAAGTGTTTTGGGTTTTTTACCCACAGGATTCATTTCTGGTATGCCACATGAAAACTTCAAGAACACCTGCTTCAGATCAGATTAGTGTCATAAGACAAACAGAGGAAAAATGGATATTGACTCTCAGAATTAAGCGCATGTGTGTTTTATTATGGCAATCCTGCTGGCTCGCAGCAATAAGAGCTCCTGGATTAACATGATTCTTTTTTTCTTTTACTATTGACCAAGAGAGTTAAGGCTAATGCAATGAGGCAACACACTTGTATATTGTCAGCCCCACTCAAGTAAATCACAGCTGCTTGTGGTTAAGTATTGCTTAAGTCTTTCCTTATTCACCTGTTGCTCTCTGTTTCCATCCTCTTTAAGGCACAAGCTAAGCCGACATTCCCGCATGCTGGAGGGCATGACGAGGAAACCCAAGCCTCAAACCGAGACGTGCGACGATGAGGATGCTATGTCTGATGGTGTGTGATGAAAAGCCACCCTGTCATGTTTACTGCTGGTTCTCCAGACACAGTGCAGTAATCTGCAAATAGATCAAAATAGTGCGTCTTTGATTTCTCCCGTTTGTTTTCCTTCGTCGTCCCTTATGCATGGTCGTAAACCCAAACACCAGATGGGAGAGACGGGACAAAGATCAATCTGACATCTGCACAAAAAGGCCATCTTGCTAATGAGCCTTGCAGCCGTGGAGTGGATGACTCGTCTGATTTGGTATCAGGGCTTTGCAGAAAAAGGGGATCTTCAGAGGGCCTTTATAATACAGATCCCTGGGTGTATTGTATGATTAGGGCTCTGATTATCTAGCTATACCACAAGCCAGGGAACCATTTCTAACATAACAAACACACATTTACTCAAGTCATTTTGAGTCCTTAAGTGCTTCTGTTTCTATGCAACTCCAGCTTTTACTCGATTACTTTTATATGACAGTATTGGCCTCGATGCTGACCTTGCAACAGGTCGGTATCACCCAGACGTTCTAACAGTATCTTCACTTGTAATGGAGTGCTTTTACATTGTGATACAGACCACCAGCACAGTACAGGGTGTGCATGTGTGAGAGTGGAGGAGATGGAGATGGTGTTACTCTGCCCAAACGGTACGATCTTCCACAGAGCAAACAGACTGATGGGTGTTAATGTCCACTCTGAATATACAGTGGCTTGTGAGTCACCGAGCTCTGGGGAAACCGGATCAGAGCCAGTAAACCTCTGCAGCAGACAGCCTCACTTGTCTGTGGAAGTGTTTATGTCATTCCTAAGTCTGGATGGCTGGTCTGGATGTCTCGTGAAAGATCAGTATGACGTATGCTGCCAGAGTGTTTACTGTACCCTATCATAATTGCATGTATATGACAGTGTGTTTGTGATTGTTTACTGAGGCAGGAAACACAGACCTGAAAGTTTGCTTTGACAGAATCTGAGATAGAAGCCTAAAACAGCAACAGAATGATGATGAGGATGGGATGGGTGTTTCTACTGAGATTTGTGGCACGGTGCACAGAGTGTACGTGGTACTTCATAGCGTAGACCGGTGCATCTTGGTGTTACGTGTCAGAGGCGCTGGAGGTTACATCAGTTCAAGCCTCATCCCGAATGGCCTGATGTTTCAACAACACTTGCTCGACATGTCTGACATCATTAGATACATAAATCCAGTGCTGAAACGTGCCCAGGAGAGAGGAAGTGATGAGTAACGTCTACCCTCAAGATTACGCACCACAGTCAGAAATCCCGACATTGACACAAATGTAAATAATGTACATGTAAACCATGGGTGAGAGTATAGAAGCATAGTCATAATAAGCAGAATCTTATTAAAGTTTCCCAGATTTCAACTTAGTGTAGTCTTTGACCTCACCTTTCTGGGCAGAAGCAAAGGGCATGCAATACTCTAACTAAAGAACTCACCTTAAGGTCCAAATAGTAGCTGTTCCTCAGCTGATGGAGTAGTCCATGACAACTGGGCAAGCTACATATGCTGAGGAAGATCATGTGATGTGATGATCCTGATCAGCTACTACATGGACCTTGAGTTTGTGGCATTACTACTGTTTCCAAGATCAAGAATGAACTTTGGGTTGAGGCTGCTTTTCTGCAGTTGTTGCTTGGTTCCCATTACTTATAATCCGTTTCTGTGCTGTGTTCATGTTCAAACTTTAACTGTATCTCTGGTGCTTTTAGGGAAAAACATTTCCTATATCATTACCATATCTTAATCACACAGAATCAAACTGCATCCCTGACCTTTTGATGAAACATCTTGTTAAAGACTTGAAGCATCTTCACAACATTTTCTTTAAAGGATAAACAACGGATGGAAAGGGCAAATGGGTTTTTCCAAACTTACACATAGGGTTGCTTTCTTTGTAGCTTGCAGGGTAAAGTAATTCAGTTTGTCCTTCAGCTTACTGTGGTTGCATGACTCACTGTCTCAGCTCTTCTTGCCAAAGTGGGCAAATCCCTTCTTGTGTATTGCAGCTAACCTCCAAACATGGCAAGTGTTTTTAAACATTTTCTAAAATGTTCAACTCTTTCCTCTTGTGTGAAACAAATACAATATTTTTACCAATTTTAGTCTCTTGCATTCATTTTACACACCATGAACAGTATTGCCACAGTACTGATTCTCACCACATGGGGGCAGAAATGATCCCATCACTGGAGTGCCCATCCACTGTACATTTACAACAGCTGTATGTGTTTCACTGTATATCCCCTGCCATGTTAAGGGAAACTGAAGGTCACACAAACATCTGGTTAATGTCATCTACAGACTTTTCATAAAACGACATCACATTCACAGATTCCCAGCACATTCCTGCCATAACCTCCCACTTCTGCCGAAGTATCTCACAAAGTCCCTGGTGTATCCGGGAGGGGCTGAGCTCTGAAGTGTGGGAGGGTTTGTCATTTCACATCCCCTACTCTTTACATTATGGTACTTATTACTGTATGAATTGGATTAAATAATTGCTAATTCCTATCACTCAAAATACAGACACAAAAAACTCTTATTACACAGTAACACACGCGGTAATCAAGACTTAAAGTTAGTTAGACCGTAGTCAGCAGCCACTTTCTTCACATGACCTAATGTAAAGATACGAAGCTGACATCCTCAGCCAGAGTCATACACAACAGTTCTGGCTGCTCTTATCAGCTTCGGAAGACTGTTCAGAAGTTGTTTTTGTTAGTGGTTTCAGAAAACAAAACACACATTTTCCTGGCCCAATAAAATCTATGTAGCCAGAGCAAATGCTTTGCCTGGAGAATTCCCTTTCAGCTTATCCCTTCGGATGTGAGAGGAGCCTTCCTTCCACACTGATATGGATTTCACTGAGAGGGAAACCAGATAACTGTGCTAGCTAATTTTGACTGTATTCTAGAGTTTTATTGAGCTTACATGCTCTGTGTACCCACTGTATGCTACACGCCCAGCGTTAAACAGCAGACAGACTATGTTAGCTAGTAGCTAGAGAACACAGACAGTCAGTAGGAGTGCCATAGTATGTCAAATTTATATGTGATGTGTTTGTTCTGGAGTTCTGCCTCAATTGACAAAACATTTTAAACATGAATGCAGCTTTCAAGAATTCAGGGACTCGTGCCACCACCAGTTCAAACATATTGTCAATCGCAGAGTTACTTACTTTGAGGTATCAAAAGGGAATCTTAGTGGTATTTTGCTGTCTGGATTTTTCACACAAGTTAGTACCAGCAAAAGTCCAAAAGTCTCTGAGGTTTAGACTGTAGCAGTCCCTGTTTTGCCTTGAAGCTGTCTCCCTAAACTGCCACATGGTTTCTTGACCATGTGTACTCCAACACCAGCTTTGCCATGTGAGGAGAAGTACAGAAGTTCTTGCATCACTTAGTTTTATTCTATGTTTTGGGCGTATTGCTGTCTAGGTTGATTTCAGGTTGGCTGACTTAATTACTCTTCATGACATCGGATGAAATTTTGGCTTTGTGTTCCGACAGTAAATATTGTGCAGCTTTGTTAAATTGAACGTATACATGAACTTTCACATAAACATCTGGGTTCTTTTGTGGACTCAGTGAGTCCCCATGAAAAAACAAGTAGAGTTACACAGCACATCTTTTCTTTCAGTGTGATGTGAGTTTTACAAGCTCCTGTGTTGCTTTACCGCTGCGTCGTAGTTGGTCTAATATGTTTAACCTGCATACGCCACCATGTTAAGGCATGCTCATGGCCTTACACCACAGATCATGGCTTCCATATGGAGACAATCAGGACGGTTTTACTCCATAAATGTCATAAGGATCTCACTTGGCAGCAGGGCTCATTAAGCAACACTAAATGAGGCAATTATGGAGCACACTGTGAAACAGGCAATACAATACCTTGTGTTAAACGCAGCATACAAGCACATGTGCACACATTAGAAAACACACACCTTACACTGGCTGTACTACTGCTACTACTCAGCTGTTTGTGATGTCATAAAGACTATGATCTCAGTGTCTCAGCTTTTTTGTGGTTATGGGGATTTATTTGTGTTTTTTCTTCACTGTCAGTGAGATCACAGGTGCTACTGACCACAACTATGCTGCTCCCATAACAGTCCTTAGCTACACACACTTAAACAGGAGAGAGAGATAAACAGAAAAAAATTAAAATAATAAAAGATGAGTGGAGGGGTATAGGTTTCAGACTGTGCTGGGTTGAACTGTGCTGCACTGACATTCCTGGCCTTCTCTGGTACTGGGAGGCTGGGATGAGGGGGATTTCTCTGTCTGACTGCCATACTTGGAAGACAAGGCTCCTGGTGCAACTTGCTCTGTAAACAGCATGAGTGTGTGTCTGTGCGAGGGCGAGCTGAACACGCACAAACTGGGATGGCACGATGTGAAATAGCTTCTTTTTTTTAATGCCAAGGTAGATATCAAGTCAAGCCAAACAGTTTTTCATGTTAACTGCTCCTGCTAGATTTTTTGAACATATTTCATACTCTCTAGTTTTTAGTGCTTAAAATGAATGTTGAATGATCAACATGAGTAATTAAGTCAAGAAATTCAGCCTTATATCAAACTGTAATAGACCAGAAGAGCCAAATGAAGGCTTTTGTTGCATTCATTGAATAATACTGAAAGAAACATTAAAAGATAAGTGTATTTCACAAAATGTCAAACTATTCCTTTAACAAATGCCCACTTGACTACTCAAATGTCAAGTGGGCAAAGAGTTGAGGTCTTATTTATCATTACAAAGGATGGACACACAGTAGTTAAATGTCAATATGCACGGAAAACCCAAGGCCAAGTTGAGAATCCTATAGCTAGTTCAATCTGCAATAAAACAGGGCTATGTTTTCTGTTTCCTTTCTTTAAGGAGTCCTGTAGGGGATATTTCCTGAGAGCAACTTGGTGTAAAACATGTCCTGTTCTGACTCTAGGCAGCAGGTTACACCATGGAAATAATTGAGGGCTTCTGTAACCAAAAGCAGATGCATCTGTAGAGAGCTGGTCACACACACACACACACACATACACACACAGGCCCAAATCATGTCTACACAAAAAGCACTAAAGGAACATTAAATGAATGTAAACACAAAAATAAAAATGAATACCATAACACTTGGCAAGCTTTGTGAGATGGAATCTTTATCCCCAGGGAAAGTTAATATTGTACAGAAAAACATGAAATGCTAATAGGAACGTCCATACACTCACTCACAAACACACACACACACACACACACACACACACACACACACACACGTTAATGAGCAAGGTTAACAAACACCAGTCAGTCGCCAGTCTGCTCATGCATGACCAAGCGTGACCAGGTTAATGTTGCCTGTCATCAAATTTGGGGCCAGGAGACCGGAACAAAAATATACGTGGTGGGGGTCTCAAGGTTAAGAAAACTGCATCCCTACCAAATAAAAAACATCACCCACTTATCAGCGTCACGCAGGTCTAAATTTAGCTTCAGCATCTCAACAAAGACAGAGACCTAAAGTGAGCAGCAAGTCTGCTATAATTCAGTGAACTGTGGACAGAAGTGCAAACGATGCTTATCCTCGAGGACTGCAGAAGCTGTTGAACATGTCAGCGGACACGCAACATGAGGCAAGAACACTGTACAGTTCAGCAGGACAGCACCAGCCATGTCAACCGTTCACCCAGCAATTCTCACGTGCAAAATGAACTCAGCAAATACGACAATAGTTTTAGACAATTTCTTGGGCCTTGCTGGTCAGCGCAATGTTGTGTCTGTGTGCGCTTGCACTGTATGTGTGTTGTATTGGCAGATCTTCAGTTACTAATGGGATAACTCCAGCTGGTGGAAGAGTTGTGAGTAGTGAAAATCATGATACATGAACAAAAGTCCACCAGCTCAATGAAGCAATATCATCCTAATTTATTACAATGCTGTAATAACACCAAACCAAACACAACTGGGCACCTTTCACTCAAATTCCACACCCTTTTAATGCTTCTAACAGATCCTAAACCATCATCCTGCCTTAGATTCTGAAATGCCCTGACCTCTCAATCAGCTTGTGCTTCTGCACCCCATCTTGACCAGTCACATGACCCTCACAGGCTCATCCTGTTGACCTGTAACCCCAGGTCAGGCCATTAGAGGGGATTTAGATGTTCAAACAGAGCTTTCAATATAAGCTTCATCTTGATAACTCAGCCCTTCCTCAGTGTCTGAGTGTGTCTGTGTGTGTGTGTGTGTGTGTGTGTGTGTGTGTGTGTGTGTGTGTGTGGAAGGAAATGTTACCTTGTTAACAAATTAAGAACGCTTTCTACTGATCTTTTGGCCTTAGAAGGGACTTTCCGGCTCTAACTACAGCACAAACACACACATTCACACTCCACCCAAGAACAGCTGATTGCAGTCTCGCCCTCAGGGTGGCTCTTTGTGGTGGATGAAACCACAAAGAGCCACCCTGATGACACTTTTTGGTACTCTCTCATAGAAAACTTCAGTCTGAGAAGTCAGAAATCTGCCAAGCTAACTGTGAGATTTGTCTTGTGTTGTTTCAGCCTATTAGAGAGGTGGGCTTTTTTGGTTTGTGTGCAGGGCTCTGTTCATGTGCCCACACATCACTAGTTTGGGCCATTATTGTTCCACACAGTCAAAAAACTAAACAAACACTCCTCTACAATGCCACAGGAACAGAATGCATCCAAGTACTAAAACACACAAACATCTGCACTTTCTCATCTTGTTCGCAGGTGCATCAGTTTTGGATGCCCTAGAAATAATCTGACAATAATCTCGCAGTAAGAGAGAGAAAGTGTTCAGGTGGGCTGGTGGATGCAGAGAGAGATGGAGGGGTGGAAGCAAAAGTGACTTTATTAAGACGCTTGTTTTCTCTGAGAAAGGGCCAGTATAGCTCATGTGAGCGGCTGCAGAGCTCCGAGTACTTGAGCTCTGATTGTGACTCCTCTGTGAATGTGCAGCACTGTGCCACAGGATGTGGGATTTAGGAAGCCATTCTTTCTCTAAAGAGGAAGGCCTCTTCCTTGCCTTTTATGCTCACAAAGACAAGAAGGGGTTGGGTCAGCCTCAAGACTCTCAACAGTGCTCTGGTATCTGGGAATTGTGTCAGCACGTGAGGACAAGGAATGACCTCAATGACTTAGTACTAGCGGAATACATCCAACCTGGAAACACTCACGTCCCCCCCCCCCAATTGTCTTAATCAGCTTGTTTCAGACACTTAGATGAAAAGGTACTGAGAGAGGTGATGTCAACCTATTAGTTTTAAGAATCCACAGTCATGCTAGCTGCTCTGTGAGGCTGATGAGAATAGCAATAGCTTAGCAGATATTTGGTCATCAACCAAAGTATTAGACGATCAAAACATTTGACCTGACGATGATGCCAGATGAAACGTCAGAGGCCCCTCATACAATACATTATTTCACTCAAAACCAAAAATGTCAACCTCATGGTGGGGCTATAGGAACAGTCAGGGGATCACCAAAGTCAGCAGGATTCATCCTCTGGGGTCCATGAATACCTGTATAAACATTTTGTACCAAGCCACCAAGTAGATGTTGAGATATTTCATTGGAAGTCAGAACTTTGACTTGCTGGTGGCACAAAAGAAAAAGTCAGGGGATCACCAAATTAGGATTGATCCTCCACACAATGTCTGTACAAATGTCCATCCTTTTCACATCCTTTTTAACAAAGGTTTTTCCATTTGTGCGTGCGGCACATATGTCGATGTTGTTGGCTCTCAATGAGGAAATTACCCCTCTTGTAAAATTATCTTTGACATCAGAAACACAGCGGGTTTTATATGGTACATAATAGAATAAGTGTGAGAAAGGGAGGAAATTCCAACGACCAGAGAAAGACAGCCTTCATCCCCCTCACTTCACTTTCAAGTCTGCAACAAACTACTGGATAATGGAGCCCCATTATCATACCATACACTACAGATGATAGCTATCTAACAGACAGCTGCTCTCTATTGTTCTACCGCCTTGTTTCCTACATCCCCATTACATCACTGCCGGTTGAACCTATGGAGACTGTAACTTAAAGATTTCACCGCCCTGAGGCCTAGATGCCGAGCCCTGACAACAGATCGCCTCTACTATCAGTTAAAAATGTCTTAAGCTACCCCTAGACTCAGCTATGCATTGAAAGATTAGCATATCTCCTCTTCTCCTGATGTGAACCACTTCATGTGACCGGCTTATATCCTACTCTGAGTTATCTGATTAAACCTTTCTTTTTTGGAATACTTAAGTAGAATAACATCTACATAAATGCACGATTCTCATTGTCTAGCAAGTCGGCACAGCAGCAACACAGGAGGGGATGAATAAAGCATCTGTTTTTCCAGGAAAGAGCTTCAAAGCTCTGGGTATGAATACACAGGCACTCTCAGGTCCTCTGAATTACAGTCAGATCTGACTCTCAATCTGCCCTTTCTATCAATCCTCCTCTGTAAATTTAGTATAATAACAGTCCAGTACTACCATATCTGGTAAAAAATAAAGAGGCACTCGAGCTCAGTTAGGAGGAGAAGAGAGCGCAGGAAGATTCGAGACTTACAGTGAGAGGTGTATGGCACAGAGAGTTAAAACCAGATTATACCACGTCAAACATCACTGTCATGTTCAGCTGACAGAAATAAGAAATGTCTCCATTTATCAAATGCTCAGACTTGTTGGAAGGCGCCACACAACACATGCGCCACAAACTTTTAATAGGACAAATATGAAGCATGTGCCTGTGTCATCTGTAATATCACGTGGTTTTAATCAAAGTCTCTCTATTTCTTCAGCAGTGGCGACATCCAGCTTCCCCATATTCATCTGGGCTCATTCATATCAAAACATTTGAGCATTGGAGTAGATTTGGAGATTTTTTAAAATATAAATTACAGAACGAAGTTAGAAAACTTGCCTAATGTATCAAGAAATATCAAAACAATATATAAAGTATGAAGCCTACGAATCTAACCAAGCATTTGATGCCACTTTTCAATGCACAATGTTGGATAAAACTGGACTGTCATAAAGGATTGTGCAATAATGGAGAGGGTGTAATGAACAGGGTATTTAACTTTAACGTTTGAGTTGCAAGTCATTCAGATGATTGCAGTAAGGTTTCACAGTGGTATATAACTAAAGATGTCAGTGATGGACTCTGTCTGAGCGGCAAGGGGAAAAGAGACGGAGAGGAGTTGAGAGGGTCCACCTGCTCCTGCACCACAAACCTGTCCAACTGTGTCATGTCTCAACCCATGACCTCTCTTTTTCTCAAATGTCCTCCTGACCTTAGTACATGTTTCAGCCTCAAACACGTACATCGTGTTTCTTTAGGTCTTTGATTGAGATGATGGCATGCTGGATTAAAGTGGAATCTCAGACAGATTGCTTTCAGAGATGTGAATATTAGAAAAGTCTTTGTAACGTTTTAACAAAACTGAATAACCATTACAAACCCTTGAGCTCCCTTCAAAAACATAAAACATAAAAGTCTGCCAAGCTAGAAACACAGCTATTGGTGTTGTTTTTGGAATAAAGATGTTTTGGCCTGAAAGCAAACATGCTGAAGCTAGAGCATAAAGTTACATTCTACTGAGTTTGAACCAAAAGTGACCGACAGTATTCCTGTATTTAACTATCAGACTTAACATTCAGGCAATCAGAGAGAGAATTTAACCAACATCCATGAACAATTGTATTCATCATGGATTTCTCTTGTCTGTTTTCTGCAGTGATCTTTTACTATTTGACAAACCACAACCACCCTGACTGACCAGCTGATGCAACATTAGTTCAGGGACACTCAGTTCTGCAGTGTGCTATAAAAGATCAGATATTCATTTGAGCACGTCTAAGATTGTATCAATATTTAATTTGGATTGATTCTCGTAAGAACAAACTGTCTTTTTTGTTCAGACACCCTGAGTGGCTTCTTGTGCAGTGTGAGATGTAAAAATAAGACATGAAACACAAGGAAGAGGAGAACGATTCAAAGGTTTCCTTTTGAACATTTCTTCTTCTACATGAGAGGCGAGTTAATGACTTCAAAATCAAATAAGTCATGTAGATAAGTCTGCTATGTTGACAGAGAGAGAAGGCACAAACTCTGTGATGTTTATCTACGAAGATCCATCTCTGCATGTGTATTTATATTAGAAGAACAAGAGGGGCACTTTAACAGCAGAAATAGCGCATTTTGATTGTTGCCATTGGTATGTTGTATTTTTATACGTGCGCGCAGACACACACACACACACACACACACACACCTCTCCTAAACTTTCTGGCAAAGTTCTTTGTTGGTGTGAATGTGATGCAGAAACGTCTAGAGATCTTTCACGAGAGCTCAGGCGGCAACAAAAGCAGCAATTTCTCCAGGCAACACAAGAAAAACATACTTTTTAAGTTGTACACAGCATGAACAACCAATCACTGAGGGTTATGTATGAATTATGTGATAGCTTCTTGTATTATAAAGGCTTTAACATTGTTCTGGTGGGCGTCCTGGTGGATGAGCAGTTAAAGTTGTGTATTATGTATACACAAACTAGTTCAATTTCAAGCCGGGTTCTCCCACTGTACTTCCTGTCTCTCTATACTGTCAAACCGTCGAATAAAGGCAAAAATGCAATAGAAAATGAATGTCCATACAGTACCAAAACCAGAACTGCACTGTCCTGCAAGGCAATACAAACATACAGAGTTAACAGTAACTATGGAAACCTTGACCAAACACCGTTCTTTAGTCTTGCACCTGTTCTTTGCATCTAAAGCGGGACACTAAGGGACCCTGGCTTTTCAGGCCAAAAACTGACAAAGAGAACAGCTGAAGGAAGAGACAGCCAAAGCTTCACTCTTCACTTCATGTAGACCAGCACAGTCATAAATCTAATGATACCGTCATCACTATCTTCATTATCTTCCATCAGTTGGACAATTTGGCAGCAGCGGGTGGAAGTGCAGGTCAAGGACCAGAGATGTGAGACTAAAAGATTTGCTACGGGGTATCATCTCTGGCTCCGACCCACATTCCTCCTCTTCTGGGGCTCATAACCTCATCGACTCCTCCTCTCCCTCCTCTAGCAGCCTTCCCCCTCCATCACTCCCCACCTCCCAGTCAGACACACGTATCCATTACACCATTTCTGTCTAAACCACAAATGACATTTATGACTCACCAATTTTACAGTGAAACGGCTAAATTGCACTTTCACCATAACAATACACCTCGGGGGAAGTAACTGATCTGTAGGATAACGCACAAGTCGATCTCAAGGTAGTTAACATGCAGAAGATATTAGCGTGGGACAAAAGAAGTGGTTCATGTGTGAAAACGACGATGCTTGGACCACAGGGAATTGAAAGGGGGCTTTACCGCGCTTAACCACTGTTTAATCCTCTCCTCACTTGGCACAGACAGGGAACACACACAGACAAACACACACACGGGCGGTAAGTGGGGCATACCTGCCACACTACTTGAGTATCAAGGTCAGGGGAGAATTATCTTTGCCACCCAGAGACACCTGTCAAAACACGGGGGCACAAACACAATCGCAACTCTTCCAAATGTAGGCATTTTTACAACGCTGGGGGACAGGGGTCAGGCAGGTTGTGCCTTCCCAGGGTTCATTGCTTGGTTGGTGGCCAGTCATAGCAACAGGGTCAGCTGTTGTCTCTGTAGGGGGTGATGGGGCGGAGGTTCGTCAACAGGTTTAGGCCTAAACCAAACTACTAGCAGCCTTGTCGGCACTTTGGGCAGATCAAGTCTTGATAATGATTCTTTCAACAGACAAAATACACACATTCCTCAGGCTGTATGAGGATTAACGGCTCTTAATGCTTCTTCCTCCATATTTCAGTGGTGTTCTTCCTCCCTGGGGTTCGCCTTGTCCTGGGACATCAAGCCCGGAGCAGGAACCTGGCAGCACAGAGAAGCTCGTCTTTCCCAATCCCTCCATCCTACATCCCACACACAAACTCTCACTCCAGGATTCTGCTAATTTGCCCTTCTTCCTCCTCCTCCTCCTCCTCCTCCTTCTCCTCTAGGAATTACAAATGACTCATTCTGACCAGATTAAAAGACCGCCATGGGAGAGAAACTCTATTCATATGATATTATACAAACAGTGGGGAAATTCACTCAGGATCACATGCGGTGAAAAAATTGGGAACAAAGGTTGAGGTGGGAGCTTGTTGCTTCCTCCGTAAATAGAGTATAGAGGTTAAAGGCAAGGCAATCTTACATTATCTCTTCATTATTGCTTTTCTTAAGTCAGCCTGACCCATTCTAGGCTCAGGGATGTTACATCTGTGTGTGACTGCATGCATATGTGGTTGACCGTGAGTTGTTGATACTGTATATTCACTCCTGGCCTCAGTTTAGCCCCTCTGATTGTGAAGGAGCCCAAACAGGAGGCTCTGATACTCAGTCATTGTCACGTCCCTGTGTATGCGAAGACAAAGAAAAGATAAACACACCAAAGCGCCTTGTGGATAGCAGCCAAACATTTTATTTTTCCGGAGTCAAATTTATGAAAGTGTAGATTAAATACATTTCAGCCTGGTATCTGTGACGAGGGAAGCTCCTTTCTGTTCACTGTGCAGCTTTAGGTGGGTGAAAAAGCTCCTGACAGGATTACAGACGTCCTGTTGGTGGACATCACCCGTGGGTGAATGAGAAAATATGCAACTCCCAACAATAAATCCAGAATGTTGAATTACTCGGATTTTTATGTGTGTCACCTGATCAGTGGCAAGATGTTCAGCCAGATTTACCAATCTCCTATGTCTAAGTTGTGTTTGTGCTTCTAAAATCATGCAGGCAGGGGATGAAAGTTGCTTCTGATGCTTTGTTTAACCTGATATGTTGGCTCTCAACATAATATAATACACTTCTCTCCTCAATGAATCAAAGATCAGTCTGAATACAGGTTAATGTGAATAATTAAGTGATTGTTTTGTCGATAAAACATCCGGGGAAGGCAAGCTTTTTTGGCACTTTATGACGACAGGTCGCAAATATCCATCACAGCTGAAAAAAATTATCTTAAAAACACCCCGGAAGATGGAGAAACTCCCCACATGATAATCACACATCACTCCGTTGTGCAAGCATAATAACTGATTAACAGCATGTTCTCCCTCATCTGAATGTTTGATGCAGTCCAATGTTTCCTCCCCCTCACCTGGATTTACGCTTCTCTTGTGTGAAGAGATGTTTCCATCCACACTCCACTGTAGATATGTATATTTCCTTTTTTTATAGCCCAGTGAGGATGGATCTCAACATACGTGAACACACAGAGCAGTAAACGTCTAAACTTTTTCTGTTCTCAGTGGAGACATGAAGCACCAAGTTTTCTCTTTCACTTCTGATGGAAACGTTAAACTCATTCATGACTTATCTACTTTTGAATTGGGAAACTGGATCTGGAAATGTATCCAAAAATCATATCACCACCATGTCTACTTGTGAAATTCCCATTTGCCCTGATAAAAGTTTTCTGACCAATAACTTGGCTCGACAAAAACAGTTCCTTGTATTACCACTGTGGGAAAAGATGCACCAAACCTTAGCTTTTAGTGACACAGCGATACGTGGTGTCATGTTACCTTGCATAAAATGTACAGTGAGGCATACAGATTCCATCTTGGTAAATGATAGAACTTAATTCTCCATGTGGAAAAGTCTAATATGGTTGAAAACATATGGAACAACTACACCTCGACATTTCATAACTTATTATTTACAAAGTACAAAGTTATTTGTAAATTCCTTACATTTTTTTAATTAAAATTATATATATATATATAGTGAATTGAGAGTAATGGATGAACACCTTTTACTGTAATTTTCTTCCTGAGGTGTCATATTAATTCATTTGTAAAGAAAACGGGAGCTTATGACTTGAAAACAACAGTTACATCTCCTCTGACCGAAGGAGACCATAAGACTGTGAGAGCATAAAAAGTTTGTCTCTAAAGACACATTCATGAAAAGTTTATTGGATTATCTAAACATACCAATGATTAACTGCATACACATTTCTAATTCCCTCATTACACACACACACACGAACACACAACCTTCAGCTACTGTAGGCACTCTGCCCCACCCTCTCCCTCTCCCTCTCTTCTCCTCTCCCAGCAGCAGAAGTGGAGGAGGCTGGACTGGGAGCAGATTCAACTCAAAGCATTTAGAGCGCTTGATAAAGCTGACCAAACGGACGAGAAGTGTATGACAAGACACTTAAACACTACAGAGGTTAAAAATACAAACATCTGGAATAAAGACATGCGTCTCAATGACACTGAAACACCGAAATGGGTCTATTTAAACACTATAATGAATAAGCACAGTTCACGATTTGTTGAAACAGACTGAATCAGAGGCAAACAGCTGGTCGCGCACGGACTATGTGCTACATGTGTGAATGTCTCGCCTAAACACCCGAAGAAAGTCCCAAAACCATCCTCAGAAAGTGGCAATCGTTAACTTAATCAGATCAAGTTTACCTGATCCATACTTCGCAATAATAACTTATAACTACCAGCAATGTTAAAGATGCTTTATCCACTCACCTCAGCCCCTGTCAGGTCTACACTTGAGTAGAGAGCCGCCAGCAGTAACAGGGTGCCGGACTGTAACAGCATGGTGGCGGTGCGCAGTGTAGATCGTGTGCGCAACAGTGCAGAGTGCCCGCAAAACGACCACCTGTCGACCGCTTCTCGTCTTCTTTCTTGAGGTATTTCACAGTTTATCGGCAGAGCGCGGGCAGCACGTTTGGCCGCATCTTTGTCCGAGACGATATGAGGTTGTGATCGATGCAACTTGGTCTAGTTTCTGCTGCACCACACCCCCTTCCCAAAACGACCACCCTCGCCCATGCAAACGGACTCGACCCTGCTGTTACAAACACTTTGACTTTTCTCGGTAAGGAGAGGGACTACTCGCCACACTTTGGTGATTTTTGTGAGAATATTTGAGTAGGTTTTGGTTCCACGGGTACCCGTTATTTACCTTTTCAGCTCGGGAGCCCGCGCATCTCTTCCTCGGTGAAACCAATTCCCTTCATCTTAACATCGCGCGCAAGCCTGACTGAAGTAAGTAAAGTCCTTTATCAAAGTCATGGAAAATGAATGACACATATTCCTGAAAACTTAAATGTATCATTGCATCTGTTCCACGACAGCGCCTATATATTTATATATATAGTTTCTTTACAGCAAATATGGTGAAAATAATAAAGTTGTACATCTCTTTAGACACTAACCCGACAGATCAAATGTATGTATGTGAGCAGACAGTGATTATTAACGCTGGGGGGGGTCTCGGTGTGCCTCAGGTCAGGTAGTCATGCTGTAGAAGTGTCTCTACAAGTGAAACAGCGGCGTGGAGCTGAAGTTTGCGCTCCCCGTGAGAGGGACCATGCAAGGACAACACACCACAGGACTTAAGAGTCTGGGGTAAGCGGAACGTGAGCGCGTCTCATTGCAAAGCATCGCCACAGATTCAGTCGATAGATCAGCACTATTAAAAAATAATCATTTTCATTGATTACAGACTGCTGCTTCTGGGCCTCTCTGTAGCTATCCTCGCCCCAGGAGTGCACGCGGTAAGTTTTCTCTCCCACGTGTTGTTGATTTTTTGCACGTAAGCTCTCACTTGCAAACTGAAGCCTGTTGGTGATTAAGGTATAAAATTGAACCTCATGGTGTCTCCAGGCTTCGGTTTGTCTTTACCGGAGCTGCTCCGCAGACTCGTGCAGACTGTGGGAGGGTCTGCTTCGGGGAGTTCCTCCAGGAGGAGGGTTCTTGGCTTTGCATGCTAGTAAACAGCAGCAAAGCTCCAAACAGTTTATTGTGAAATGGCTCATGTTGCAATTTCACTGGCTGGAATTAGGACATTCTTTCTGTTTTGCTTTAACAGAATGTAAACACAAATGGGATCTCGTGTAGGGCTACAATAAGTTGCGCAGAGATTGATGGGTGGGGTCGTGACCATGCAGGCACGGTGATAAGTTGCTGAGCTCTATGGGTGTAAATGTGTCATGGTGAACGCATGCGTTTCAAAATATCTTCAACCAAAACTATTTTTAATGAGAAAGGCATGCATCACATTCTTATATGTTTGTGTCTCTCAATCTAGCACATCCCAATATTTACAGAGCCCAAGTTATATTAGTGCAAGACAATACAGTAGACACATTCAAACCCTATTTACATCTGCATTGCGAGACTAAAATGTATTAAAACTATACCTAATTTTAAGAGACTACTAACCAAATTCATATTGTGCATAAATTAATGGAAACCAACAGCTTCCTGAATGGTTAGCGAAGAAATCAATATTTAAAAAAAACCCTCTACAGTATGCCTCAGAAGTAACATATTATTGATTTACAGGATAGGATGTAAAACAAAACTCATGTGCCCAAATGTACATTGAACACACACTGTAAGATGCGGGAGGGGGGGGTCAAAATCCACAGTCCAAAGTTCATGCAAAGTGTATTTTTTAAGTTCAGCTGAAGCTAATATATAACGGGTCAGCAGTCTCAGTTAGACAAAACACCCTGAACAGTACTCTCAAAGACACACAAAGAGGAAATGATGTCCTCAAAGCTTTCCAGGAGATAAAACTTGTATGGAGACAACACTGGTACAGTCCTTTAAGCAAAATAACTGATGCCAGTGTTTTTATGAATTCAAATTTGTGTTTTTAAAGTTATTTATCAGGCAGGATAAATGAAGCAGGCATGTGATGTTTTGTCCTTAAATCCAAGTTGAGGGAATGATTCACTATTTGCGTGGTCCGACTATTAAGAGTGGTGTCAAGGAAAGGTCAAAGGTCCCTGGAGCAGCTGTCCGGTCAAAATGTCCCCGAGCATGATGCTGAACATCTATCTGCTCACTTGTTGTAAGTAAAGAAAAGTGTAAACTAGATTGATTGACGGTGACAGTTGCCACGTTTCCAAATTGGGAAAAAGTTTGTAACAGATTGCCAGTAGATTGGCAAAATAAAATGTTATTTAAAGCGAGTTTTCATCCACTACTGTCTCTGAAAATTAATAGTTGGGCGCATCGAGTTAAACAGCTGGTGTTGCTGATTTATCAGCCAGAAGAAGAGCTCACAACGGCGTAATTGAAAGACCACCAGCCACCAACTCCACACAATCCAAATCCAAACATGGCTTGGGCAATATTGTATCCACCTTTCTGGAAGTTGCAAGAAATAATTGTATTTCAAGCAGATGATTCACCTTCATCTCACCTTGGGTTGAGTTAAACATGCTTGCAATCTAATAATTACTCATTAAACCAGTTTGCTGTTCTGCTGTTTCGTATCACTGCGTGTACCACATGGAGCTTAGAGGGGGAAAAAAGCAGAGAGGTCAGACAGAAGATCATAGCCAAGCATGGACAATTTAAATGCTATCTACAGAGACCTTGATGTTCCTATGTCCACTGTGCACAATGTTATCAAGACGTTTAAGGCTAATTGCATTGTAGCCAACCTCTTTGGAAGAGGATGCAAGAGAAAAGTTCAACTGCAGACTGCAGCGAAGGATTGTTCAAATGGTGGAGAAAGGACCACGGACAGATTCAAGATTCAAGTTGACCTTCAGACACAAGGTGCAACCGTTTTAACTCGCACCATCTGTAACCAACTCGATGAAGTGTAGGAGAACCAGCAGGGTCCCACTGCTGAGAGAGAGAGACACACAAGAAAGCCCAGCTGGATTTGGCCAAAACACACCTGAACAAGACAAAATCCTTCAACAAGATTGTGGTGTGGACAGATGAAACCAAGATAGAGATTTTTGGTAAGTCCCATAAACTCTTTGTTTGCAGAGGGACATTGTACCAACAGACAAACATGGAGGAGGTTCACTGTTGCTTTGCTGTCTGTGGTACCGGGTGCCTTGAATCTGTGCGTGGCATAATGAAATCGAGAGATTACCAAGGTATTTTGGAGCGCAGTGTTGCACCCAGTGTCACAAAGATGCACCTCCATCAAAGATCATGGGTCCTCCAGCAGGACAGTGACCTAAAACAAAAAGCACCCAGGAATGAATCAAAAGAAAATGCTGGACTGTTGTAAAGTGGCCAGCAGCATCCAAATCCCATCGAACACTTGTGGAGAGATCTGAAAACAGCAGAAGGCACCATTCAAATCGGAGAGAACTGGAGTAAAAAGAAGAGCGGGCAAGACTGCCAGTAGAGAGGGGTTGGAATCTCATTGAAGTCTATAGGAAGCGCTTGACTGCAGTTATTTTCTCCAGAGGCTGTGCTACCAAATATTCAAGTTAGGGTGTCAATACTTGTGTCAATATCTTTGTTTATTTTATGATTTAAAAATGATTTTTAAAAGTTACTGTACTATACAGTGACAAAAAGAGTTGTGAAGAGACAATTGTGAGTTTTTCCTTAAATGTGCGAGGTGAAGGTGCCTGTACATGCATACCAGTCAAACGTTTGGACACCCTCACTTGGATTTGACCATTGTACTCATAAGTGAAAGAAAGAATGCAGATGTTTCATTAAATATAATATAATATATAATAATATAATATCCGACTGGGCAAAGGTAATGATCCATAAATATGGTAATTTATACCTATTATATTTGCATGACCTACATAATTTTTTCTTTTCCTCAACATCACAAAGGGCCCACGTGCTGAATCCATATCAGCATTGTGTTTCTGTCTAAGTGATTGTTGCAGCTTGTGCAGCACGTGAGTGGGTTTTGCTTCTGTTTGTTGCAGCTTGTGCAAGATGTCAGATGGTTGGTGGTTCTGTGAGATATTTAATATCATACTCAAGGCTCCCAGATGAAATGTTATTTTCCCGGTTGCGATGAAAAGGCCCGTTGTCTCTTGCTTTTATCAGATTTGGTCAGGCCTCGATTAAAAGCGCGTGACACCGTTCAGCTCCTCTGTGTTTTGTGCAGCTTCGCTCCAAGGTGGTGATAGTGGAAGACAGCAGTCTAATTTTAGTTTTGCACCGTCCATGTGCTGTGTGCAGGCATGTTAACTGTCCAATGAAGAAACGGCTCACATTGATTATACAAATAGCTCGAGTTAAAACAAAAAAGCTTGGATTTTATGGAGCCAGAACAGGGACAGTAACATTTGGCATTGAAAAGAAAATCTGGCTTTGAAACAAAACCTGAACTTGATATTCTTTACATTATGATGTGTTTTTCAATGACAATGGTAAAAAAATGTTTTTTCATGTAACTCTTTTTTTCTACAATGCCAGTTTTTGGTTTCATCTTTCTGTCAGTGTTTTGGCGTGGAGAGGAGGGGTTTGAGGGGAGGGGCAAGGAGAGCGTGATCCACGTATAATCTGCATACTAAGGAGAGACCGTCACTCTTTACTGTTCCTGAACCAGCCGTCCTCTTGTCGGCTCAGAAGCCTCCGGCGATGTCCTGCACGAGTTCACCAGGAACTCTTGATCAGCAAGTCTGCTTCTCTCTGCCGTTGTTTGCTACAGCTGGACTTGGTTAAAATGTACTTTTAACTGACATTATGTTAGTCTGGCACAAGCGCCAACTCTTGCTAATACATGACAGCTGGCTAACACAAGGTTACATCCATGGTTGAACGTGAGCAAACAGCAGCAGAGACGAACAGACTTAGCTGCGGTTTGGGAGTTCAGGTGAACTCGTGACAGCTGTGCAGTTAAAGTACCGGTGCTTGTAGCAGCCAAAAGGGACAAAACCTCTTTTCAGCAACCTTTTTTACATTTCGTAGCGTATTTTTTCAAGGCCACGGGTGAAATACTGCACATTTAAGACTTTACGCTCTCCTCAAACCCCTCCTCTCCATGCCAAAACGGTAACAGAAGAAGAAGTTTCCTCAGTAATGAGCTGTAGGTAATGAGGCAGTTGATTTTACATGTTAAAAGGGTGAATAAAGCAGTGACCAGTCAAACAACATCTCTCAAACAACATCTCTGAAGATTCCCATTTGACAGAATTTTTCTCAGTCTCAACTGCGTCTGTTTCTGTTTAATATCAAATCCAAATCTGAACTCATGGGACTGTTTCAGTTCTTTGAACCTGACTCCAGCCTCTGTGTCGTACAACAGATTCCCACCATCCGTCTCCCCGTGACGTTTTACATGTGGAATTCCCCTACTGAAAAACTGGAGATAATTAGAATGTGAGATTTAATTGGATATTTTCAGAATTTCTACTTCCTCTTCCTTTGTAAACAAGCAGGATTTCAGGGGGTGCAATGTGACTCATTGAGTGGCAAGAGCCTCTGTCATTACTTGACATGACTGCATGTTGTCCAACCACATCAGGAGGCAAATGTGTTTATGTTTGTTCCGAGCAGCCACACTCGAAGGCGGAGTGAAAAGCCAGCCATTATAGAGAGAGGAGAGTCGTAATAATCCGTTAAATATGGGGGTAGTGGCACACATTTTCTGACAGTCTCCTCCTGGAAAGCATTCATAGTGTTGAACTCGGTTGTAAACACATAAAGTGACCGACATGGTTGTGTAAAGAATGAAAAAATAGATTTTGAGAGAGAAGTCTCTCTTCTCACCTCTGCACAGCTGGCCAATCACGCGTGAGGTGGATGAAAGTTGGATTGTTAGTTTCGGAGAGCTACAGAATTTCACAGACACAGATCCCCCAATTCCAACATTGAAAACGTTAGGGAGGAGGGCGTTTCCATAACAGTTTGACCCTCTGACGAGCATTTCTAACGGAGTATACTAGCGCTTGAAAGGCCCCAGTGCGCCTCAACTGAACTGCATTCACAGATTTAAACTCAAGATGATTTGCGCAAACCATCTTTTGTTGTCCTTCACTTTATACAAACTTTAGTTTGAAGCATAATGAACCCTTAAAGTCACCTTTGATGGTCATACCTGCTTTGATTCTAAGGTGCCACACTTTAGGGCCTTGGGGACAGTTGCTACGTTACATCAAAGGATCCTATTTTATGGATTTCCTGCTCTGCATTTTACATAGAGATTCCAGACTTAAGTGGAAAATTGAACCAGTAGGTTATGACAGCAAAAACATGATTCTATGCCTGGATGCAAGTACAACCTTTCTTCACACACACAAAAAAAACATGCACACAAATACCATTTATCAGCATCCGTTGGCGGAGGAAGGAAGGGTCTTGAGGCAGTAAACAGTTAACAGGATGTTTGCAAAGGATCTTTTTGAAAGGCTTTGATTCTTGTGTGTTTGAGAATATATTTCAATATGTGTTTGAGCATGATAATGAGGGAATGATACTGAGTAGTGGGAATTTGGTCCGTGACCATGGAAGAGACATTTTTGGCTACAGATTCCTACAGTACCTGGACGCCCAGCAGCAACATCTGCTTTAGCATTTACCCTCTTTCCATCTAAGTGGATGATTGTGATAAATGTTTTTTCTGCATGTGCCTTTCTGGCATGGTTCACGTTGCAACCACACAACATTAAATGTCAATCATGTTATGTTGTGAATATCCATAAGAGAATTAGAAAAAAGATGCAAATGATGGAAATGCAGTTGACATTAGTTACACAGCTGTGCAGTTCACAGAGAGTTTGAAAGCATAAGCCTGCTTCAAAATGGGAATGAGTGATGATGGGTAATGGGGTCACCCGATGGAAAGCAGACACATGACTGACCTCTCAAATGTGATTGTTTTATGGGGGAGGAAGGCGTGTGTCCGGGGTGACCGGAAGATGTCTGCCTGTGATAAGGATAGAAAAATGACCAGCACGTCCCCTGCCAAAATAGTGGCTGTGATATAGAGAGTGCCTGGCTGCAACAATCGGGGGAAGAGTCCATTGTACTCTGCTGCAGGAAGCCGCAGCCTCAGATGAGAAGCCCATGTGTGGGGCTTCCCTGTCACCGGTGTGAGCAAGCAGGAACATGCATGAGCGTGTGTTGTGTGCCAGAGGTGTTTTCCACTGAGGTGTTGCCCTCACGCCAGAGACGGACCTCTCTGACCTTTCTGCATTTGTGCTGCGTTTGTGTGGGTGGATGGGCACGTGCATGCCCGCTCACACGTGAAGGGTTGTTTTAATTATTGTGCTTTTGTTTGTTTTTTGCTTTAGTATTGTTTCCTCAGGAAGTGGGGGTGTGGGGGGTTGTGTGACACATGACTTTGTGGTGGTGATTCTTTGATTAGTCTCTGTGGTTCGACATTGTGATGGAGAGGAAGGGTCTGGTGACTTTGGCTGTTTGCCCCCATTGGTGTACAAATTGCCTCCTTAAACAAGCGTGCATGTACAGTTATGCTGAAAGCAAAGAATTGGATGATTAAAAGGTCAGTAAATCTGCATGAGATTTGTTTGGAGTTTCTTGTGGGTCACTGAAAGATGTCTTGAATTAGTCAGCCAATTTGCTCTCCCTCATAAGCAGGATGTGTGTGTGTGTGTGTGTGTGTGTGTGTGTGTGTGCATCTAATTTTCTTTCTCGCACGTGCACCGAGTGTGGGCTTAGTAAAGTTTTATGGTTTTATGGGAAACATCCTGAGTGCAGAATTGTGTCAAGAGAAAATATATTATCCAGAGAAGCTCTCTAAACAGGAAAAGGAAACGGGTGGAGTTAAATGTGTCAGAGTTTCCTTACAACCCTACTGGACCCCACATAGTTCGACTACTCCAGAGAGTTGTATATTGGCAATGTAAACTCTGTCTGTTTCAAACTGTTCGTAAAACATGAGGAAGAATTGAATGTATATGTGATGTGTAAAATGATGGCAGTGTTGTTTGTTTTGAGTCAGTTTCACCCGTTGTGAAGATTACCTAATGTTTTATCAAATAAATTGAATCTGAAAAATGAATCTGCTAAATTTATTTAACATCAATTTTGGATCTGTTCTGGTCTCATTCCAGTGTTCAAACACTATATACAGTCTGTGGGATAAACTTTAAACAAACTAAACCCATAGCAGTATATACAGTCTATATTCTATCTCTAAAGTATTCATGTGTGCCTGCCAGTGGAGGTTTGACGTCACCTGGGTACTGTGTGGCTTGATCTGAACATTGATCCATGTCCTGTTCATTACTGTACTGCCCTTAATCACATTATTGTACCTTTTATAGTCTTTCCAGAGACAAAAAAAAGCACTATACAGAGATTCTGGGAAAGTTTCAGATCATATAAAAAGGTCAAATGGGTGTCTGCTAATCCACACACATATAAAGTATACATGTACACACAGTGTACTGTAGCTTGTATAAAGACATTTAAAAATATAGTTTTTTTTATTATTTAGACATAATAATGATGTGAAAATATGTAAAAGCGAAAGTTCAATATCCAAGGGAACTGGGGAAATGGGAACACCAGGATAATCACTGTTCATGGCTCGTTTTCATTCCCAGCCATGTGTGACAGCCAGCAGTTACGCACCAGATACTGTATGTACCACTGCCCTTGTACAATACATACTGTGTGTGCAGAAACACAAACACACACACACACAACTCTCTCTCTCCTTGTCTGTCTTTCTCACAGAAGTAGCACTTATAGATGGTTTACTTCCCTTTTAGAAAAACGTATCTGTACATACATGTAGTATAGACAAACTATGGTTGGACAATATAACTATTCTGTCAACCATCAAAGAGTACAGCCCTACAGTTTATCAACTGCAACTGAAAACTTTACCTACCAACTACAAACCGATTATTTCTTTAGTTAATCAATTACAAAATCATCTGGTCTATAAGTGTCAGAAAAGAGTGAAAAATTCCCATTTAAATATATTAAACCTAAAGTGATGCCATCAACACTGCAGCAAATCCTACATTCAAGGAGTTGGAATAAGGGAACGTTTGGCGTTTTCTGCATTAGTTTTAAGAAAATGTACGTCATCACAAGATATATATTGATACTGTGGCACAAAATGACATATACAGTGATAAAGGAAGTTATCCACATTGCCCACGCCTACAGTATACCTCCTTATGTACTTCCATCTTGGAAACGTGTTTGTTCATGTACTTCTGTCTTCTGTTGGAAGTATTTACTGTAAAGATACAGTAGACTGTGTAATAGTCCTCCACTCCAAACAAGATGCTGTCACCCTCTATTGAATTAAGTTGTTTATATATCCAGCATTGTTTGATATAAAGTTTTTTAGGAACAACACAGCGCGCTATTCACACAGTAAATCAATGGTGTTTGTAAATGTGACTTTCTGAACTCCAGAAGTTTAAATTAACTTTTATTTGACTTGGAATGAAGTTCGGAAATGAATTAATTGTGGACGCTGTCTCTGGAAAATCCCTATATACTGTATATATCCGCCCCTGTCCTTTGCCCTTACTCCATCTCACAGTGATTAATGGAGGGACACAGGGGTCCCATCAGACTGGGCCGAAAGAATTCCGAAGCCTCCGTCCTCCCAGGCTTCAGTCTCTCTGTACAGCTCCGTCCCTCACTTCCTTTTATAGCCTCATTCCTGCCCCTGGTCTCCACTTTCCCTGTCTTCTGTCCCCTCACTCTCTCTCCATCTATCTCTGAAAGGGACACTTGGCAGACGGTCTGTCATCCCTCTCTTTCTCTCAGCCCCTCCCCCCGCGTCCTCCTCCTACACGTGCGTCTCCGGTCGTCTGTCTCTCCTCAGTAGAGGTGAGTTTTCTCTTTCTCAGTGAGCTCAGATGGAAGGATTGTTTCAGCTGTGTTTACACAAAGACCATACGTACTCCGTTCTCACAAAGTGACTCTGGGCCTGTTAGATTATGTACTGTTTGGTCCGACAGGTGCCCACATAGTGATCTAATGTCTGGAGTCATTTGTTTGAATTCAATTTAAAGGATCTTTTCTTAGTGACGCACTGCTGTGTGGGTATGTGGGCATGTCTCAACTGTGATATCTCATCAAGTAGGATCATGGCCATTTACTGATTTCACTGTCATGCTTTACACATTTTTTTTTCATCAAGACACAGAGACTGAGACCATTCATTTCCATCCCAGATGTGGTCTATTTGATTAGACTGGATTATTTTTTGTCATGGGAAGAATGTTAACAAAGTTAAATGCGCACTTTGTTATAACATGACCATGTCCAATTTCTTCTTCTCTCTCTCCGTCTCTCTCTCTCTCATCCCGTCTGTCTTTTCTTCTTTTTTAGAAGAGGGTTCAGCCTGCCTCCACTTTGGTCCAGACAGTAGTATCTCAGAAACTATTGGATGGATTGCCGTGACATTTTGTACTGATATCCATGGTAACCAGAGGATGAATCCTAATAACTTGGGTGATCCTCAGACTTTTCATCTAGTGCCACCGTGAGGCCGGCATTTGTGGTTTTGAGAGAAATATCTTGGAAAATCTTTTGGATGGATTGCCACGAAATTCTGTGCACACATTCATGTGCCCTTTAAGATGAATTATAATAACATTTATGAATCTATCAAAGTTTTAATCTATCCAATACCATGGTCTAGACACCTGCAAAACTAATGGCATTCTCATCAGCCTTAGCTGAACTTACAATTATTTTCAAATGAACAAATGCTAACATAATTAACTATGATAGTGAACATGTTTAATATTAGACCTGCTGAACACCAGCATGTTAGCAATTTCATTATGTCATGCTGACGTTAGTATTTAGCTCAGACTTATAGAGCCGCCAATATTAGTATAGCTTTCTTAGTCTTGTTTCTGTTAGTGTGGCATGATGTCTCCTGACTATCTCCCCATTTCCACCTTCTCTGTCTCTGGACTCAACTCACACTAATCTTACCATCTTAATCATTTAGTTTTAAGTCCACAAATCAATAATTAACTCTACCCTGACTTTAACTTTGATCCTTAACCCGTGTAAGTCCTCATTTCCTAGGATTTTCCTCATATTTGGTTTCCTTGTGGGGATATTGCCTCCTCGTAAGTAGACATAAAACAACAAACATGACTGTTCTCAGGCCTCTTAGGTGTCCAGGTTGTTACTGAATGGATCCTCCCATCTGGATGTCATTGATCACCTCATTAGTGAGGTGAGGAGCATGGCTATCAACATAACAGGTTCTGACAGGTTGGACTGCTAGCACTAAGGTCCAGAACAGAAATGGTTCCAAATCCACCTCCACTTAGCTCCGGCTGTAACAGGAAGCATTGATTAGAAGTGTGTGCCGCTGGGAACTGGAGTTGAGACTCTGTGTGACCTGAGGCCAGTTAAGGAGAGGTAAGGTCCAGCTGTGTCAGGCCCAGGGCAGAAACCTGAGCTGTGTTTACACTGGAGCCTAGCCAGAGGAGCACAGTGGGAGTTTCTGCTCTGCCCTGCTTCTTTCAGGTCCCGCTGCTCTAGTTCAAGTTCTCTTTCAAAGTCATGTCATGCTCTTAGCAGAGTGACCCTGTCCGTTTCACTGCGCTCTGCACTTGCATAGCACCATACAATGCAATAAAAGAACACAACATGTGTCAAGTAGCAAAATAAGATGCTGGTACTAAAGAGCCCGACTGAATGTAACTAAATTAAATTGAACAGTTTTGGGACAACAGCTTCAGACTGCAAAATACATGTTGAAATAGTGTCTTAAGACGTTCAGTAATGGCTTCAAAAGACAAGAACATCATGAGATTGTCATGAAACAGGAATGTTAGAGAAGCGAGTGTCTATTTTGAAACTAGAGAAGCCGATCACTGCACAAGCACTATAAATATTAATTGAAATATGAAAAGTGATACACAACAAGTTGATATACATTGGGAATAAATGAAATAATCTCACCCCATTGGTTGATTTTATTGTTAAAAAACAAGATTTGGACTCAATAAAAGCCTAAATAACTTGCTGAGATGTTGATTTTCTTGCAGTTCCCTTTCAAATGCACCACTCAGTTGAATCTTTGAGTCCAGTTACTTACCAGCGTGGGTTTTAAAGTCAAAAGACTCTCTCCCCGTGTCCCTCACGTCACGTCGCTCACCAGACATTACTCAGAATGTTTCCAGAGCTGCTCTGCGTGAACGTTAGAAATCACAGCTTCATGTGTTTAGTCTCACAGCCATCTTTCCACAACATTTTCTTTCTATCACCCACCCTTATTGCCTCTTTTTCTTTGACTTTCCATTTGTGTTAATGTAAATGTACTGCTTTTAAGAGTGCACACAGGCTGCAACACTCCAAACTCTCCAACAGGAAGTTTATGGTGGTGTGGCAGGAAGCAGAACTAGATGTGAAGAAGCAATGGTGCAGACAAGCTGTATTGTATATCAAATAAAAAATCTGTGACACCCATTATGGCCGGCACGAGAATTTCCCTTATCGTGATAATGGAGGCCCTTGGGATATCTGGTGTTATATCAAGACTTGCCTCCGTAATAAAACCTGCGCCAACACTAACACGGTTATGTTTGATGTTTTGCTTTTCTGGATTCTGTATGTACAGTGAATGTGTGTGTGTGTTTCTTACTGTTTTGCGAGTGTGTTTGTTTTACAGTTGGGATCTGATTATTTGATTCAATTCTATGCCGGACTATTGCCGGAAGCTGAAGCTGCACAGAAAGTATAAAGCCTCCCTTTTGACATGCTGGCCTACTTTTTAAGCCATTTTAGTATTTAAGTACTGTGCTGATAAATAAGTACCAGCCTGAAAGACAAATTACAAGAGAAAACCCTGTGTATAAATATAATGTGTATAAAATGAATTAATAAGTGCAAATCACGCATTTCCATGTTTCCTTACTTAATGTATATTGTGAGGGAAACATTTCCTACGGCCCACATGTGAGTCACACACCCAGACAGCAACAGTGACCAGCATGATTTGTGTGTGCACACATTCACACACGCAGGCAGTTGCAGTTTTATGTTTATATCGTCCCACTCGCAGCCTCTTTTTATCCAACGAAACAATTATGTCCTCACCCAAACTCCTCCTTATGTTGTCCTGGGTTGACTGAGGCTACAGGGAGGCTGCAAACAACGTGTTGATATTGTTCAAGATCTTTCAGGGTGAGCAGACCTTGAACTACAGCATCAGAACTGGCTTCACTGTTGGTAAAGATGGTGACAACCCAATCACTTAGAGGTTAACGCTGTTTATGTGCACGGGAGGTCAGAGACTGGGAACTATGTAAAAACTCTACAGTAAAGAAAGAAATTAGATTTTAAATTGTTTCATGAGGGAAATTGGATTGGATGAAAACAAGGAAGAAACAAACACTGTTCTTGAGATATTTCAGTCTGGATCAGGGGTGGACCGACCAGATAACCAACTGATTGCCATGTCATGTTCAACCGCTAGCAAGGCTGAACTTTTTTGCTATGAACCAAACTTTCCTAATGTTTAAGGTTAGCTGTTGATTCAGATGTTAACTCTGGCTTGCATGCTTACAGTGAATCCTTCACATAGATTGTTCTCAGCTGGAAAAGGGAGTATCACACACTCGGTGCAGAATCTGTCTCACCCTGACATTGAGATATGGTGCAGATATGCATTAAGACATATCACGCAGCATGTTCCCATCACAGATGTGTGTTCCACATACTGTAACCCCTCTCAGATCTACTTGTTGACAGTGGCCAGGTGTTTCAAATTCAACTAGTCTGCACTGTCTCTTTGACGTTCACATCATTAGTGGGAAGAGGGGCAGCTGCTACCGTGGCTCATCATAACAGTGACTGATTATATGAAAGAAATAGCATCATCATTCATAGAGTTTTTCCTTTTAGCACACAAGTAGATCTTTCTTTCTACCAATAGAAACCTCAAGCAGTGTGCACTGTGCATGAGCAGTTGGAGGTGCCATTTCTTTTGCAGTTGAGCAGTCCTCTTGCTTCCATGTAAGGTCTCACTTAAATGTATGGGTTTTGTCAAAAAAGTGCCACAACTGTAGTGCTCTGGAGACCTCAAATGAACCTGTGATTGTTAACCTAATGTGAGTTGCTTTTTGACAAACATCTCCACCTATTTGCAGTATGATGCATCGGTTATCCTTTCCCTACTCCTCTTGAGTCCAGAGGTTAATAGCATCTTTGTTATTTTAATCATGTCTTTTGAAGTTAGGTGGCAACGCAGAAGCCTTCTGAGAGTTTGCTATACCAGATTACTGGTTGTAGAAGAGAATTGGCATCCGCAAAGTTGAATAGTGGGATCAGACATTCCTTTTGGCCAAGGTCAAAGTGGAAATGCCACAGGTCAAATCCTTTATTAAGGATGAGGAACAGCTTCTGACAAACAGCCCACAGATCACCCACTCATGGTCACTTGTGGCTTCCTTGTAGTGGTATTTGGTTTCTGTTTACTCTAGTAGCCTTAAAAGCCTTCATTACCGTTATCACAAAAGCCATATTTTACATCTCTCTGCTCGGTTTCATCTGTGTTGTCCTCCACATAGTTAGTTAGTGAAGGGTACAAACCGTCGCAGATCAAACGCGCATCCTGACCTGCAATCGTCTGTGATCTCTGTTCATTTGATACCTCAAACACAGGTGGGGGACTCACACAAACACTGTTTATGCTTCACTGTCGTTTCATGTGTGAAAAGTGAGAAGCCATTTCAAAGAGGCAGTTTGTCATTTCCATCACCTTGAGGTTCAGGGTGATTGCTGTTACAAGATCTTCCGGTGACACCAAGGTTGATCTGTGAATGCTTGGGTGTTTAAACAACAGCAAATGAGAAATAGTCTACTTTTATCGCAGGATTTTCTTTGCGAAAAAAAGTCCGGAAAATTAAGGTTTGTGTGGAATATTACTGAAAGACGCCAGAAATTTACGGATTTCTCTGCATCGTCACTGCAACGACACTCCTTTAAGTCAAGGTCATCCATCAATCCGTTCAACACCCGGACATTGTACAAGAAGAGATATTCGTCGATGTCGCTCAACTTCTGTCAAATGCTTACTTTGATCTTGAACTTTAAATCCTCCGCCATCGACTTGTCGGCCAACTCTCTTTACACTCGTTACGTGATGAATGAAATCTGACTCCTGGGACTCTGCTGTCGGAGCAGATACTTTCAGTTTATAATTGTAGAGTCCGTCATCAGAGTTTTTTTATTTGATGAACGTAGGAGATGATACACAAAAATCAACTAAAAGGGTTTTTTTTTTTTTTAAAAAGAAGAAGCAAAACATTGTGGATGCCCAAACACGTTTAACACAGATATCTGAAGATGTTTAAGTGAGTAATTTACCGGGGGAGATGTGGAATGTACAGCTGTGTGTCGACATCATGGACTCCCATCCGTCTCTGTTTCTGTGTGTGTGTGTTTTATGCCCTGTTTGCTATTTGACTTCATAGGGGAGAGATTTCATGGTGCATTTTCTGGATTCCATTGATGGTTGTTTTATGTATCTTATTAATTCAATTTCTCTATTTCTATCTCTCTGTGTGGAATTTGTCTTTTTTTTTCAACCAAGTACGGGTTATGTGACCATATTGCCCAATTATTTTAGTATCATTATGTGGGTCCCTGATTGCTCTTGAATACCAGAAAGCCTCCCATGATCCCATGCACCTGTATTTATAATTTGCCTCCAGTTTGTTTTGTCTGCATTTTTTTTTCTGTTTTTGTCTTGTCATCATCCTGTTCTTGTGGACGAGATGCTGTGTTGATTTTGGCTGCTTTAAACATTGACAGGAAGTGTTAAGAAGTGGTTGTGTCTGTGGTAAACCTATTGTATATAGTACATGGAAAAACTAAGACCATGGTGACTCAGGATGACCTCAGACAATCTACACAAACCAACCATCACCATGTTTGAATATGCTATATGAGGGTGGTACAGTGTAAAAGACTGGAGTCCAGTGCTGAAACGATTAATTAATTAGTTGGTCATAGAATATAAATCAACTACAAGTTTGATTCATTTATCAAGCACAAATCATTGATATGATTTCAAATTTGATACATTTCACAGTTTTATGGGATTGTAAATGAAATTCCTTTAGTTTTTGGACTGTTGAATGACAAAACAGGATATTCTTTTGGACTCTTCTGATGAGCTTTTTTCCCACTATTTTATGACATTTTATAAAGTTATCAACTAAATTAGATACATGTGTACTGGGTAATCACCTACAAGACTAAAGGGAATGCTCACCATCAATTCAAATGTTTGCAAGGCAAAAGGAAGAAAAATACTGATCTCTGATTAACTGACAGTTTAAATCATATATTGGGGTATTTTCAACATTGTACCAGTCTGCAGTTTAATCTAAATCTTTTCAGGATAAATGCAGTTAAACTGCAGTGACTTCCTGGAGTCGTGTTGTCACCTTGAGGTTTCCAGAAAAACAGTGGAGACTAAATAAACCACCGTAAAACTGCACCTTGTCTTTTCTACACGTTGGTTTTTGTATGGATTAAACCAATTAGATTACAAACATGTTAATAAGAGAACTTGAGAGGTGCTGTTAGGCAGATTTTCTTACCTTTGGACAGAGTCAGGTTTGCTGTCAGATTTAACTGCATTTATACTGATTTAGAATAGTGATGAGAGATTTGGCTGGTACTTTTGGCTGGTATTATGTTTAAGTGTTTGTATTTTCTTTTATGTATCCTCTGTAATAGTGACCTATGTTGCTTGCTGTAATCTAGATGTTTCTCAGTTCCTCAGAGAAGAAGAATTAACTACTTGCATTATTGCATAAGAACAGCGTATTGAAGCACTAGTATACAATAAACTGTACTGTTTTTAGAAGAAAAATGCTTTTAATAACCAAAGCTCACTGCATCAGCTGTCTCTATATTCACAAAGCCACATAAACTTAGCATTAATAAAGAGAGAACAAGAGAGAAAAACTGAGCGTGAGAAAGCGTGCTCTTGACCCAGCTAGATTTATTTCTTTTACTGTACAGCATATCAAAGGAGTCGGTGCACACGCTGAGTGAGGCACCAGTGCAATCATAAAGAACAGGGAGGCAACAAACACAACATTCCTCATTAAGAAAGTCTTTAATCTGACCACTGTGGCTGGAAGACCTCGTTCTCTTCTACTGTAAGAACTCAAACTGTAGGTTATCTTCACACAGTCATTTATGGCCAATTAGTTATTCAAGGAAGCGTTGTCAAAGGCAGTTGGATGGAAAATCCAAACGTATTACAGACGCTTCTACACATATATACACACACAGGGCCATAGACTCCCACAGATATCAGTAACAGATGTCTCTCATACAAATATGAGCTCACTGACTCTCTTTTTACAGAACATGATCCATGTTATATACATTTACTTATCCTATTAAACCTTTTTTAATGTTAGGGACTATGGATGGGCCGAAACTCTAAGATGGCAAACAAGTGTATTTTTCCAAATTTTGGAATGTGGTAGAGTTTCTCCTGATGAAACACGTCTTAATTGTTTCTCACACTAGCACTTATTTTCTTCTTATAGTGATGGATACACTGGTATACAGTTTTACAGTCTTTCTGTACATACTGTAAATATTCATATATCATCTCATACCATGTATATTCACATTCATAGTTTTTTCACTGCTTATGCACTTCTGGTATCTGCATTTCCTTCATGTGCAATGACAATAAAGTTGAATCTAATCTAATCTAATCTAAAATACACACACACTTCAAAACTGGGGAAGAGAGGAACAGGATTGGTTTTGGTCTCATGTTGGCTCTCAGAAGAAATCAACTTGTTGTTACTTGGACAGGCTGGAGCTATTTTTCTAATCTATCCTCTGGAACTTTTAACTTCTCCTTTGACATGCGTGTGGCCCGAGTGGTGTACACAAATGCACAGGTTGATTTATATATGATGAGACGTGGGTGTTTTTTTCTTTTTCTTTTTTTTTTGTGCAAAGCATGTTTACATCTATGCAATTGCAGATGTGAAGTAGAGCAGATGACTGCAGTGATTCTCCCAGATCACAGGACATAAAAGATGATCAACACTGTTGAACCGTACTGTAAACGACAAACCACAGATGAGCAATCTCAGCAATCCGGATCTGAGCAACTGACCTGGTTTATGGCCATTGTTTCATGTCATATACACTGTTGTCTGACAGTTATCGTAACAAAGGCGTTACAATAAATTCTTATTTAGTAATAATAAAACCTTTCTGGAATCGAAAGATATTAATATTAATGTGTTTGAAGTAATGTGTTTATATAAAGATGGGAGACGCTGCAGGATGACATGACGCATCTGTGCATCTGTGGCAGAAATGAACATTCTCCCAGCAAACACCTAGCCATGCGTCTTCGGCCTCTCTATGTCTCTATGGCTCGCAGAGGAGATGTTGAGCCTGGTTTTGCATTAAGTTTTGCATGTTGAGACTGGGAGCAGGTCCTCTTTCACTACTGATTTACATATTGGACTATTACCATAAATCTGTAGGTGTTGAATTCATACTAAAATCCCTTTAGCTTGTATCACAAAATTCTGAGATCCACCTTTTCAAGTGGTCTAATTCTACTTACTTGGTTCACAACAGAGCTGGATTGGCAGTTTTACTACAAGCCTAGTGGTTCAATTCATTCTGGTGTGTTTGGTTCAGTTTATTCAGGTGGGTGCTAAGCTTGTATCCAACTACTTAAAAAGTAACTATTAAAGGGGAACTCAAAAGTACTGCATGACCTGCTGTCAGTCACTGGACTTTGACTTCCCTATGTGGGTCCATGTACTGTAACTCTGATGGTTCAGGATGACTGTCCAACTGTCCAATCCTTGAGTTAGCAGTTCATCCACGTGACTTCAGCTCTTCAGGTTTGTTTGTAATAAGTCAGTGTGAACCAAAACTGGACCAGAACTCAAAGGCAACATATATTTTCTTTTGGTCTGGACTAAATGAACTGAATGGCAACTGAATAGCATGTACTAGCAATACCATGGAGGAGTTGCACTGAGGCAAATTAATGCAGGAACACATAATGATCCAATTGTTTCCAAGGTGTACCATACAGTCGCCGTGGTAAAGGTGATTTTGGCAAAGAATGGGTCATTGTGACTGTGGGTTAAGAAAACAGGATACTGTAGCACAATCCTATTTTCCTCTGCTGAAACAGTCATCAGCTATTTTGAGCCTGTAAACTGTAAAGTTGAATTGATGGCACGTTGCTCCATAATGCGTAATTGCCTTTAAGGGTGGTATTCCTTTGTGTGTCTGTCCAGAGATGACGCACTCTATTGTCTGTGTTTTGGACTTCCACCTCAATGTGGAGAAAAGTCATGCCGTGACTCTGTTACATCCTTATTGGATTGATATGACCTTCTGTTTTTGTCTTCTCTCCACCCGCAGCAGAGGCTTGGTTTGGAGATACAATCTTTCAACTTAACAGCTCAAAATTAGGGATTTAAGTAAAGAATGCTGCTGTTGCTGAGTGAATCTGCAACCATATCGTGCAGGCTAAATTAAACCCATCACAGAATGCCATGGCTATATCAAGCAGTGGTTTGAAAGGAACCCCTCAGATCCACTGATTGTCAAGCAATGCAGCCTTGTGCATTCCATAAGGGAGGGGAAGAGGGTCTTTTGTGTTGTGGAGATAGGGGATCATTAAAGGACGTCTGTATAGCAAAAGAGAGTCTTTGTGTGTGAAGAGAGCCTCAATGTGGCCATTGTAAGAGAGACCACAGGGATCAGCTGTCAGAGTAAGGAGGGAGAATTCTTTATCTGCTTTTTTCTTTGCCACTGTGGGCATAAAGTGGGGTGGAGGTATATTCACTGCCTAAGCAGGCTATGGTATGACTGTGTAGGTGGAGGACGTAGGCAGACAGGAGAGAGACGTCATAACCAGCTACAACCTCTTTTCATGCCTGCAGTCAAAGTTTCACTCATACATGCTAATTGAAAGGCCACTGAAGGACCTCTTCAGTCAATTCCCGAAACTTTGAAAAACTTGGAGTTGAACAAATGCTATTTGTGTGTGTGTTTCGTTAATCTTCACTCTTCAGGCACCATTGTGAAAACTTCAACGAAACATTTTAAACTATGCCAAAGCATTTAAATATGCATGGAAACGGTGCTGTTTTGCTTCTGCTTCTGACGAGTAAAAAATGCGGTCATGGCAAAAGATCCAAACAGGCAACTTTGGATTTTGCACGTGATTTAAGACACATCATAAATCTAAGACTCCTTTCTGTTTTAATTAATGTCTCCAGCTATCTCAGCTAGCTTAGGGTCTTGAAACCCCGTCAGTGTGACTGTGTGTGTGTGTGTGTGTGTGTGTGTGTGTGTGTGTGTGCTTTTGTCATATCTAGCACAGTTCAGCCAGTGATGGTGGGTGGTTTTGTTGGTATGCAGACATTCAAAGACAAATTGTCCCTGTCAGTGGCCTTACCCTGTCTATCTGATGAATAGGATTTTTATGGACACATGGTACTCTATTATGTCTCCGTGTCCGTCATGACTCATTCGAGCCACATTCAAAACATCCTTTCTGCACACCAGCCCAATATACACAACAGTGCAGACAACACTGCAACAATCTTCCACGCTCAGTATAAACAACAAGTGCATTCACAAACCACAGTGTACGCAAACACAGCCGGTCACACACTACAGTACGCAACAGTTTACCCCACGCTGTGTCCCATCTAATGCAATAAGAGGAAGACAAGCAACACCACATGGACACATATTTCTGCTGTGGTTATGCAAATGAAGTGGAGAGCAAAATGTTGCAGTTTCTTGTATATGTGACATCTACACGCTGACCTCCAGTAACCCAGATCTGACCTTCATGTTGTCCGTTTTGTGTCTGACAGGGTGGGAAGAAGCACAGTGGCCCCTGTGGAGGAAGAGACTGCAGCGGAGGCTGTCAATGTTTCCCAGAGAAGGGTGCCAGGGTAAGTCTCTTACTGTCCCTTATAGTTACTACTGTTCACTTTGTAAACATTTGTCTCTCTACCTCTATTTCTTTCTCTCTCTCTCTCTCTCTCTCTTTCTCAACCTTAACCGCTTTGTTAACCAGTTAAATCTCTTGGTTTTCAGTCTGGAATGACAAAAAAAGGCCATGAATTGTAATTTCAATAACTTGGTCGCTGACATTGCATACCTTCCTCCCAATGTAATGTATTCTGTAAATACCCAGAATGTTTATTAATCCACGGTTGAAAATAGTCCCCAACAAATTCACAATTCATTAGTCTGTGAGTAATGTTTGCTAAAAAAACTACTGTGCTCAGCTAATTAAGGAAATTATGCAGCCTTATTCCAAATAAATGAAACTATATGTTTGTGACCCATTTTTTATATATTTACTATTGGAACGAATGGGCTCAAGGATGATTGCCACAGACAGGACTGGGAAGTCTGAAAGTATTTAGAGAGGGTCTAAAGCATTTTTGGTTTTTTCAATGGGACAGAATCTCTCCTAAAATATAGAAAAGTATCCTTCCTGCTTTGATTAAATGTATTTATACCCTTTGTTACCTCATGTTGACTAGATAATACTAAATAGATACAGTTGCATGGCAATCAGAGATATGTAATGATCTTAGTTGTCTCTATTACCAACAAATCTCATAGCAGCGTCATGTGTGATCATGGCCTAAAGCCTTCTTGTAGGAAAAAGTATCACAACAATGCAACGTAAGTATGTTAGATCATGTGAATGAGTCTGAAATGGGCATTCGGCGACATGGAAGACAGTGCGGCTGAAACGCATTTGTTAGAAATACTTATCACCCTTCCGTACAGTTTGAGTAATGAAATTCACACCATTAACCTCTGGAAATGAGCAGGTCAGAGTCTAGCGTGTGGGAGAACCATTAGGAGAGAAAGGAAAGACAGACAGAGGAGAGAGGGAAGCAAGGGTTTCAAATCCAGAGAAAGACATAGACTAAACATATTGAGATAACAAGCTTAGAGCGAGCGACCGGGTTCTCTATGACTAAAGCTGCTTTTTGCTTCAGACGAGATCATCAGATAGCTTTCTGACCGTAGGACTGAGGGGGTTCCACATGCGAAAAGTTGTGTAACTTTCAAAATCAGACAGCCAATGCCTACTTTCCACAAAAATTGACAATGTGTTGAGGAGTGAAAATAAACAGGGTTTCATCTGTTCTGCAAATTCTTTAGAGAAGACGGTTTCTGACTAATAGCTTACACAGGCTTGTAGAGGCGCTGACAAAAACACCTGCAAAACCACAGTGTGACGCGAAGCATGGCTGCAGTACTGTGCTGTACCTGTTGGTGGAGCAGAAAAGAACATCTGGACAAGAACCGCTGAAAGGTTCATTTCCACCAAAGATCTCACACAAACAGAAATAAACAAAAGAAGGAGTCAGATAGTTACTGCTGCTTCAAAGTCTATTTTATCATAAATTCTCATTGTTACTTATAATTGTGTTATCAGTATTTGTCATTTCCTCACCATTCTGGTTTGGTAAAAGCAACAGTGCCCCATACAACGCATGTAAATGTTACGTATGCACATAAGTCACTTTCGGATTACTTTCCTACCCTAACCTTGATCAAAGTGCTTTCGTTGCCTGGGAGCGGCATGGTGGTCGCCTCACAGCAAGCGGGTTCGAACCCACTCTGGGGCCCTTCTGTGTGGAGTTTGCATGTTCTCCATGTGTCTGTGTGGGTTCTCTCTTGGTACTTCCTCCAACCATCCAAAGATATGCAGGTTGGGTTAATTGACAATTCTAAATTGTCGAAGGTGTGACTGTGAGTGTGAATGTTTGTCTGTCTGACTCTGTTTGTCAACCCTGTGATAAACCGGGGACCAGTCCAGGGTGTACCTCACCCCTCACCCAATGTCAGCTCCAGCCCCCCGCTGAGGATAAGTGGTATAGATAATGCATGGATAAACATAATTTCTAAAGGATAGGGTTGTGTAAAAGAAAAGTTCCACAGAAGATATCAGTAAAATAGGTAAGAGCAAAAACATAAAGGATTTACAGGACATCATATATATTTTTTAATGTAAGTTTAAAGTATTTCTACCTTTCGTACATTTCAAAGACAAACATTCCAGAGCGTAAACTGACCAGTGTCCTTTGTTTCTCTTATCTTGTAAAGAGGGCACATTGGAACTATAAATGTCTCAGTTCAGTTGTGTGATTTGGTAAACTCAAGGACTGACACTCAAGGACGGACTCTTATAAAACTCCCCACTTACCGGTAAGAGCAGCGCCTGAGGGAGGCGTTCTTTAAAAGTACAGAGGTGAAGAAAGGAATGGTCTAGCAATTGTACTTTGGCATGCACTGAGAATTTACCAGAGCAACTTTACAGTAGGCCTGACCTTTGACCTGCCCGCTCTCTGTGGATACAGGAAACCCTGTAAGCGAGACAGAGAGAGGAAGTTCCACATTCCACGTTTGAAGGATGCAAAAGTCTGGTGGCAGGGTCAGCAGACCACCTTTCTCTTCCTCCTCCTCTCTCACTCTTTCTCTGCGTCAGCCGGATGTGAAGGAAAGGATTTCTGTCGTTCAGTGACAAAGTGATAATTGCAGTGCCAAGAGAGTGAAGAGCTTTCATTATGCAGTCAAGCCATGGCATTGTTTGGTGTTTTGTCTATGAAAACAAGAGAAAATAGGAGTATAAACATGCTCTGGTTACAGGTAATACATCTTTCACACCCCACGTCTTTGTTACTGAAAGATAAGACTCTACTTTCCAAGAAGCCAGATATTATCAATGTCCCTGTTTTTGTGTGTCAATTGTTATCTCTGACTTATTGCATGCATATTTAAACTGTAAATTTCCCAAGGAGTCTGAGAGTCGTGTAAATAATTTGATCCATCTAAAATGTCCCACTTATACACATTACCCAACTGATGTACTTGTTTGTGAATACAATGGAAACCAAGATGGATTCTCACAGATTCTTCACATCTATCTCCTTTCCTTCCAAATCCTTCCCCTGAGGAGAGCCATGGAGTGCTTCACTGAATGAGTCAAACTGATCCTTTACAGCTGCCTGGATTGGCTGAGACTTGACACAGCTGTGGCGATTAGGGGATGGTTGTTAATGGGTAAACAGTGGCTGTAGTCATGTCAGCATGCTTGTAGGTTCTTTTTACTTGAGCATCGTCATCACTGTGCCCACCTTTTTTTTTTTAACTCCGAGTTTCCAAATTTAAATTTTGTATTTATATATATATATATATATATATATATATATTTGCTATTTGTTACTATGCTTACATTTCTAGAACATCACAAAACGAGTGCAAGGACAATATCGCTGAATATCACGTAATTGTCAGCCATAGCAGGCAGCTGTTTTCTGCAAAAAAGCTAAATAATACTCACTTCTCAACACCTAACAGTAGACAGACAAAGTTCCCTCAGGAGTTGGTGGAGACCAAAACAGAGCTTAAAGAAGACTGATTAATGCAGGTTTAAAGAACAAATACCAAAATGTTTTTTTCTTATTCATGATAAAAAAAACATAAGATGTGAGCAATGCAGGAAGAAAAAAGAAATGGATAATGTTTCAGTGGAAAGGGGGATCACCCAAGGTACTTCATGAATGAATGCTGGAATTCCCATGCTTACTTTTATGAAATAGCAACCATGACAGAGAAAGTGAGATGGACACAAATCTCAATATAGATGAAAAACAGACAGAGATCGCGTGAGAAAGTGAAAGAATGAAACGGATTGTTTGGTGGGGAAAGTGGAGATTTGGCACTCAGGCAAACCACCCACTGCCCTGGAAGAAAAATATCAAGCTCCCCGCAGCACACATCCAAAAGTCCTCATTATTCTTTTCCATTATTAGTGAATTGTACTCCTGAGATTGGTAATAAAAACGAAAACAAGCACCCAAAAATGAAGTAATGAGAAAATAAATTAGGCACACAAAGCATCTGTGGTAGTTCACAAGACATGGGCACAGAGGTAATCACACAACAGAGTTGGCATTTTTCAGAAGAAAGTAAAGGCGGTGTTGTAAAACAGAGCAGTTTGTGGTCTCTAAAGCGCGATTAACCAGGGCAGCATAAGAATCTGAACACAAAGATCCCTACGTCCTCACTAGAAAACATGTTTAGCAGATCAGTACTATCTTTTGTGCTCTTTCTGTCCTCAGATCTCAGAAACAGGAAGTGGCACTGCGCTTTATAGAGAAAAAGAAACTTAAAGAACAGTAGCATCCATCTACATGAACTCATTGTCCCTCCTCTTCCTATACAGTGGACGTAGAAGGACACAGAGACAGACAAAAAATTATAGGCACTATGCAAATGGGAAGATGCTTTCCTTTCCACCATGGGAAAAGCGACCACAGCTGATGTAAAACAGGAAATGACACACGTCTTAGGAAGCTGAGCACAATGATGGTCCACTGACCTTTTTTTTATATAGACGGTCTCTGTTTTTCTGGGAACAAGATCGTCTGTGTGTTTGGCTGTAGCTATAAATGGCAAACAGTTTCCTTGTTCCATGAAAACAAGTCCATACCTACATTCTGAATCCAGTAACCATGTCTATCATCGGCTTCCCTGTCTGCTCAGGGACAGGATAACAGCACAGAGAGGAATGCTGTAGATTCGGAAAGGATCAAAGAGACCTTGCAATATATTTTTGAAGGTCTGTACTGGTGGTTCTCAGGTTCTGGCTTTGTTTGGAGGATCATAACCTCTAGGCATTGAGGAAATTTTACAACCCCTCGGCATATAAACCTTTTTTCAAAGCAAATCATAAAAGTCACAAATGCATGACATTCATGGTAAAGCCAAAATATTATTTTTTTGGTCCCTGAAAACGTTTCTCAACTTGGAGATGCAAAGCAGACATTTTGACCTTAGCGAACCTGTCTCAAAATGCACTGTTGTGTGTATAAAACTAACTTTTGAACCTTAACCAGGTTGAACTCCTCTGATTAGAGCTGCATTTCCATCAATGGTTGTTAACTTTGATCAAACATGATTCATCTCCTCTGATAAGTTAGTGAACTGATTTAGTGGCACTGACAGCACACCGGTTTATATTAGTGGGAGCTTCATATATCAGCAGAAGACATGATGTGTATTGGCAGTTTTGACCTCGACAGGGCCTATTAGGGAAGAACTACCAACTCTGGAGTGATGATTAAATAAAAAATGGTGCGTGTGAGAGGAAGAGAGGGGAGGGTGCTATCACTAAAACCCTTGGATGGGAGGATTTTCATTCTATCTGTTGGAGAGAGGAATTCAATGGGGATCACAGGCTGGCTTTGTCCTGTGTGAAAGTTAAAGCTGAGGAGCAGTTGTCTGGGGAGACAGTAACCAGCTGTTTGTGTGTGTTACTACACAATGTATCAGGCAAAGCGGGTAAGAAATGGCATTGGTAGCTGTTGCTAAGGGTCTAGGATTTCAAACACATCTCAGCCAACGTGCGAAGTTGTTAAAAATTAGTGAGGCTTTCAAAGTCATGCCAAGAAGAAACAGAAATTATTTACTAGCCTGTTAAAATCTCCCAACCTCACACATTCCTCATGTGGTTTGTTTGTTTTCCTTTCTCGTCCTAGACTCTGGCCCGTCTGCATATTGAACTGATCAATCAGTAAAGAATGATACGCATAATAATATTAATAATAATTTTCAAAGTAACCCATTTAAAACAGTTCAACATTGATATATTGTCACCTTTATAAAGATTTTATGGTGAATATGTTAGCAAACAGTTTCATTTTTACTCCTCCTGCAGATATGATGCAACATTAGCATACTTTTGAAGTCAAAGTTGAAAAAAGTGAATATCTGTTTTTGCCTCCACCAACTTCTGAAAAAAAAAATATGTCTCTTTAGCTGCTGAATTCTCCACCAGCTAGTCGCTAACTTTGTCTGTCTGCTGTTTGGTGCTTAAAAAAGATAGCGCAGGTTATTTCGATATAGGTTAATATAAATGTAAAATATAGGTTTTGATGTTTTTTGTAGTAAAATTTAGGATCATGCAGGGTGATTGTTCGCTGTTGGTTAGTTCACTTTGAGGGACCCCTTTCACAATAAAAATGATTACAGCAGCTTCAAATGTTGTGTTTGTGTTGCTACCTTTATAATCTACAGAAAAACCAACCTCACTCGAAGGAAAAAACAACAAGAAAGACACATTCAGTGCAGCTCTGAGCCACAAATTGTTCTCCCTAATTTATCAAATGAACATCACAAGTTCACATCATATTTCTCCGATGACATCCTCGTCTGCCTCTACAATCAAAATAAATTATTTTCGTCCGTCTTTATCTATTTGTTCCCATTACTGTCAACGTCAAGTTTGACCCGCAGTCCTGCACCCAGCTGTGGTCCGGCTTTAAGAGCCAATAAAAGTTGCTCACTCTCACAATTTAAGATGATGGGTGCTGTTTAGGAACAAGAGGACTATTGTTGGCGTGGACAAAGGAGTATCTCTTTTTAAAAGATATACACACACTATCGCACACATATATACACAAACCTGGGGGAACACACACAAATGGGTACATGCTATTACTTAAGATGTGGTAATTATACAGGACACACAGAATATTTACCCTTCTTTGAACCATTACCCAGAACTTTAATTGTCCAACCATAGCCTAGCAACCGTTACTAGGCCTGTCCTTCTTTGGATTTCTCCACATGTTGATATGTGCAATATATGATATCTAAATGTCATGTGTTTTAGTGTAGGGATTGGATTTAGATTTGTGTTTGTCTGCACAATTGTAAGCTGCAAACGTTAGCATGTCCGGTTTACTAGCTTACTGTATTAATTTAAAAAGCATTTTATTTTGTGGGGTTAGAGGTTACGTTAAACACTATGTAGTATTTCCCTTCTGTGTTTAAAGCTAACGTTAGCGGCTCTGTGCTGCTCTTTGTTGGTTTTGGGGAGGTTTATCGAAAACTTAGCAAGATGTCAACTGATCAGATGCATGTGTGTGGGTGGAAAGATGCATGTGAGAAACAACATTTTTATTTTGTCATAATATATCCTAGAATGTTATTCAGTGACCTTTATGTTCTCAGCATCACCTCAACCATTTTACAGCAGGAAGGAGATTAGTTAGACTTCTGACAGTACAGTCATTCAGCAGTCCAGTATTTGTGCGACCTTGTATGTATTTAGGCGGTAGCCACTGTCCTTGTGTTGCCATCTGTCAGCCGGAGCACATGGCGTGAGTGTAACCGAGGACAAACAAAATGAACAAAGATCAAGATGAGTGGAATAAGCCTTAGATTTTCTTTTTCATGTTGTGGCTGGGAGATTTTTGCTCTGAACTTAAGCATACTTTAGCCCTGATCACTGAGATATATAGCATTAAGCTGTTATGTCCCGTAACAAGCGCCTCTCTTCACCCCATTTCAATTTTACTTTCCTCATTCTTCGCCTGTGGATACCTTCTGTTGCCAGTTCAAATGATCTCCATCTCCGTCTCATTGAAAAACCCATACAGACACACACATGAATAAGGTGTTAACGCTGTACATCCTCTGGGACCTTTGCATTTGATTTGCAGACAGCAGTCAGGAAATGGTTACGGTCAACAAAGAGGGTCCTCAAGGTTGTAGGAAAAACTTGAAAAACCAGAGTTGTGGATCACCACAGCAACACCATGTGTTCCCCATCAGGCATTGTTATGAAACCTACATCAGGGGCCGGCTGCAGTGGAAACAATTAGATTTCCTCTAAGTCTTCTCATACTTATTCCACTTATCTGAGAAAGACGTGTTTTCAGTGCAGACCTTTTTCTCAGGATCAGGGATTCAGGCTCACATGGTAAAGACTCTGTAATTTAGTCCTTTTGGAAATGTTGTGTCAATGTGACATGGCACAAGGTCAAGGTAAAACATTGCCCTTCACATCTTACTGATATCAGGAATTTCCACTTGATGTAATTTACATATATACCCAAGATGGTCACCTGAGAAGCCATGAATGCAATCAGTACGGGCCTTTGCCCTGAATTGCTCCCCTGCAAACTATCCAGGAATGTGCACTGCAGCTGGAATGGCAGTGGGTGTTGAATCCCCATGTGGGAAATAGAAAAATTTTTCCAGGCTGGCAAAATTGCACTCTGGGCTGGGCCAGCTGGATGGGTCAATGAGTGCAGAAAGAGACCTGGAGGATTACATGGGTATCCCTGACACTAATGTGACTGGCTGCCATCCATGTGAGTAGGGGCCAAGATCACAGCTGGGTATTCGACTATAAATCTCATTTTCCATACTTGGTTTTTCCCACTTTTTCCCAACAACACAGGGTGTTGTTGTCGTGTTGATTTTTACCCGTTTGTAAATCTGTTTATAAAGAAGTTCTGAGAAGATGCGATATGTACATGAATCTATTTATGCCTAAAACTAATAAATATTTTAATTATTGACTAATCTGTTGATAATTTTCAGTTATGCTAGCTGTCTGGGTCTCAACATCTCAACAACTATTTAATAGATTGCCGTGACATTTGATTCAGATATTCATGATTCCCAGATGATGAATCCTAATGACTTTGATCTGGTGAAGTTTCCTCTAGCGCCACCATCTAGTTGTCATTTTTGGTTTTAAGTGGAATATCTCAATGATAAAATGCCAACATAGTAAACATTACCTGCTTAACAGCAGCATGTTAATATATCTATTATGAGCATGTTAGCATGCTGGCACCACTGTGCCTTAAATAGCCTTAGTCTAAGTCTTGTTTCAAAAAACCATTACAATTTCTCAGAGCCCAGTGTAACATCATGAAACAGCCTGTTTGAATATGTATTTGAAAAAGGCAGCAAAACCTCACATTTGAGAGGCTAGAGCCAGCGTATGTGTGGCATTTTTGCTTGATAAATACTTTACGATTAATAAATTATTAGAATTTGGCAATTTTATTTTCTGCAGATAGACATAGATAGCTAAAATCATTTTAGCACTAAAGCTCTCATTGTTGTTTATACTCCTACTAATGAGCATGTTGTTTTACTGTAAGTGGTTTTTATCAGTTAAACTTACTTTGGGTCAAAATAACAAATCCAATGAAAAAATGTATACTTATATATATTTAAAACAACTTTCTCACACTTCATCATAGCTCCTGTAGCCTCTCAAACTGTTGTACTGCATATACCGTCTAACTCCATATACATACCTTTTTGCCCTTGGGTGCGATGTAAAACGTCAGAGAACAGCTTTATTGAGGAAATTGAGTTTTCCATGGTGGACTTTTATAAACAGAAGGTCACTGCGCCCTGGGCGATCCATTGTATGGAAGCTGTTATGGTATTATAATCACAGTGATAAATAACAGTGGGATTATAGAGGCAACACATCTATGATGGACTTCATTACACATAGACATTTACTCAGACACATGTAGACACACAATATAGTGTTGGTGCTTGGTCTCGGAGGTGAGGGCAACACCTCATGTAAGACCACCATTTCTTGCTCTTTCTCACACCCACACACACACACACACACACAGGCTGCAGCTGTGTCCTGTTTAGACACACACGTGCCTGGACCACAGACTGGAGACGTCTCATTCCTCTTACGTGAGGCAATAGTACAGGTGTTGGGCCCCAGAGACCCCTGGGATAGCTGGAGGTCCAAGCTGTTCTGTTCTCAGCCTGGGTTCCCCCCCCTCGAGTCTTGATCTTCAACACACACCCTCAAAACACATGCAAACTCTCTCTCACACACGCACACACACACACTTAAGTCTGGCCCACCACTGGTCATTAGCAGCCCCATCTCTCTGATCTGGATTCTGTCAGGTCTCTGGCACATCCATGTGCACGTGCTCGGTGAAAATGACACGTGCATGCAGAAATTAGCCCAGAGTCTAAACACATTCATTCTAATGTAGACTGGTCTCGAAGCAGCCAAACAACTCTGTGCCAAATGGCTAAACAAAGATCAGCAGACCTCCATGAGAAACAAAGCAAGTGACAAGAAATGACCGATGTTTGTCTGGATGTCATCTGTTTTTATCCCTCCACTTCATCTCTAAGCACATGACACATTTTAAGCGGATGAGTCAGAGGAACTTGTTGTTCCACCAGTGATGTGCAGTGATGTTTTCACTAATCTGGCTGGAGGTTTGTCTCCATGGCAACAAAGCATTTTAACTTTCTCACGGGTAATTATTCATTAGATACCGTTCCTCATATGCCGCTGTTCCACCTGTAGCCTACATGGCCTTGTTGCTTTTTCTGTAACTCTCAGGGTATCATTTTATATCCGCTCTGATCCCCCTCGGTCATCAAGGATTTTCAGAATAGGACATTTTCCTCCAGCCGGGGATTCTGAAAGTTGACCTCCCTGACTTCAGCCAGGAGATCTAAACACACTCTAATAGATATCTAAACATCATCTACAGATGTTTATTTATTCTGCATGAGTCCTCCTCGGGGCATCCAGTTGAGGACTCTCTTCGTTCTCCAAGTGGAGCCCCTCAAGCTTCTCCCCTAACCCCTAATTCCCCTCACCCCTCCGGTGGAGCTGAGCCCAGTCCCCCCCCCCCCTGGGCATCACGTAGAAGGGATGCGGATCTTTAGGAAATGAGTCCAAGAAAAATGTATCCAAGAAAAACATGCGAGCTGCGACGTTAAGCAGTGGGACCGAATCCACCAGTGTCCAGTATACTTTACACACTTTATCCACCTTTGTCAACATCACATACTGTAAATTGTCAGCACGCAGCTCACAGACACACTCAACATGATTCAGCAGGAGGATTTTACATGAGGGGGTGTTGTGTGAATGTAAGTGCTCCCACTCTGGTCTGTAGGTGATTCTGTGGAAGCATGTCCATTGAAAATGGCAGAGGTGATGTTCACACTGCACAGCACCACAATCCTTTCTGTCCAGATTCCAGTGTCATTTCCGAGGAGATACTTTATATACAAACACAAGGACGGCAATCCGTCTGAGAGATTAATCTTTTTCATCTTCATTGCAAAAACTACCCATGGACTAAATGTTAAATATCTTCCTCAACATGACAAGACAACAAGTAGAAGTTCGGTCAAAGCTGGCACAATCAAAATATTTAATATTAATGTCTTGTTCTTTGTTGTTGCCACTAATTTTATGTTCGCCTCCAGGACAGGATATCCATTTTCCTGTGATTTATCATATCTCCTATCTCTGTTGACCCTTATTTTCTTAAAATGTACATTTTAATCACTAACCATTTCTTGTAAAAAAAATTACAAAATGTGCTAGTTTTTCCTGACAGGCAGATGTAATAACAGAGGGAGCTTCCGGCCAGTTGTTTATTGATTTATTTTATTCTTTTCTTAGGTCAGAGGTTTGTGCACTGGGCTGCATGTTCCCATCCTGTTCTTAGTGGGTCGTTTCCAAACTGTCCACCCCGGGGGACAGTCTGGGTCCAGATTCAATTTATGGTGTTAGACGGGGAACTTTTAATAGATCTATTATTTAGGAATGAGAAATGCAAACACAACCACGTACACACAAGGAGAGGACAGAGAGAGATAATGGTTATTGCATTTTATACGGTGTAAAGAGGAGGGATTTTCTCAGAGATTTCATGATGTGGGTCAGACGTCATGAAGGCTCTTGCTTAAGTTTCGAGAAGTCCAACTGTATTTAAATAATCACACACACTTCCAGACATAGGTGTGTGTTGTGGAAAACACTGGCTTGGGGCAGAGGGAACATTTTAAAAGAAGCTAAACATATTCAACATTATTGATGAACATTTAAACAGTAACTTAATACAGTTCCAGGCTGAAAACCAGTGTTACAGCCGTTTGCTGTTGAACATTTGCATAAGTAATGGGTGTGATCAGAAGAGAGCTGTTTTGCACCTCTTGTGATGTCATGGTGTACTGTTAAACTAACTGCTGTTCAGTTGATCTTTAAAAGGTGAAAAAATTACAATAAAAAAATCTTTCTTACTTAGTAGTGGTGCCTCTATCCATGCAGGTTACCTCTGCTGAAGAGGGATGTTCCCAATGAAAAGACAAACTGAGAGCATGGTTGTTGTGTGTAACAAGGACATTGTTTCTAGGGAGACATAGTAGCTGTTTACATTTTTAAATGTTACTTTTCAGTGCTGTGAGCACCCCAAAAAAGAAAAGTCCTCAGAGCATTACATGATAGAGGTGAAAAGTGGGTTCCACGAACTGTCCCTTTTAATATAGTGTGTCATTGAAGACAGCAACTTTACCAGGAATAGCATCTGCATCTCTGGATCCTATTAGATTAGTTAGTTTGTAAAAGCCCCACAACATTCAATACATTCTTTAGATGTTTGCTATCCAGTGGGCACCAGCTCTCTCCTCATCTGCTCTCTCACGTCAGGATGAAATGTCCGAAATCCTCCTCACACATTCCTACAGCTGCAAAAGAAGAAGCTGAAACATCTCGTTGTCAGTGACAAATATGATATAAGACAGAAGGGGTTAATCCTTGGGAAAAATATTGCTTAGGTAGATAGGAATACCTAGGAAAGACTTAAAGTATTGACAATTAATGAAAAACGTTTTTTTTTCACTATCAGCATCCCGTCATCCCACACCTTCGCCTCAGTCACTTTGTTCGCCGTGTGTGCGTGTGTGCGTGCGTGCGTGCGTGCCTGCATGTGTGTGTGGTACCTCATGCCCCTCAAATGAGGTGAGAGGTGATCGGATAAAAAGCAGACACCAGTGTGGGAAGGGCTGGTGTTTTATTGCTCTTTTACAATCTTTCCCTGAGTCTGTTGCTTAACAATCCTAATTTCTTGTGTGTATTTGCAGAGTCACTCTTTTATTTCTTTTGACTTTTCTACCTTCTTCGTGGTTTACTCTTATTATTTCAGTCATGATTTTACCCAGCGCAGCAGTGTTTTTCTAGGACAGAGAGACCTTAAATGTCTGTTCTAAAGGGAAGAGACTTCTATCATATTAACCATGAAATACAAATAAAAGCCATTCAATTTTCAGTGCGGTGTTCACAGGCGGTGATCAGTGTGAAGCTTCTAAAATGCTTCAGTGGCTTGTGTCTGGAGCATGTTTGACTGCAGTGAGCTCACAGTCACACATACTTATCCCCCCCCCCCCCTCACACACACACACAC